>BMAO01001351.1:0-55683 GCA_019973975.1 Trichonephila clavata | reverse complement strand
CTCAACATTGGTTGCGATAGTATGGAAGTACCGCATTTTTATTAGTGTAGGTATTAAGGAAATAATTCCTAGTTCAGTAACTTCAATTTATTTACCATTTAAAAATGGAATACATTTCAAAGTAGTTATTAAATTACACATCTCCTAAAAACCTTTTTAAAGTTTTAATTTTAAATGGATTGCCTTATCGCCTGCTCGTGCTAACAGTCTGGATAGCGGAGATGTTTACCGTTTGCACCTCTCTCGATGAAAATTAATGACGAACTGCCAGATAATATTTTTAATCGCTTACTTTACTTCACGCGCCTCAATCTCTCTTCACTTCTTCCCTCGGCGCTCTGTTGGTTCCTCTCCGCTACCAATGTCATCTAGCGACGGCAGTACTTCCACAACCGCCACACCGCAGTTACTTTAAAAGTGAATTCAAAGAGAGAGATTTTAGCTTTCATCATGTATAACTTTTCAGCCGGAGTTATGCTTAAGTACGTATTATACCGTTGACTAATTTCTTCAAATCAAATGGCGTCGCCAAATGCTGTAAATGCTGTGAATGCTCGGAAAATAGTTTTTACGATGGCAGCATTTAGCAATGTCTTTTGAATTGGCGACGTCTTTTTATTTGGTGAAATTTGTCGACGGTATAATACGTAAGTATTATTCCCTATATATATAATGAAAAAATATTTGAAATTATTGTTGTCATTTAAAACAAAGGGTATTAATTTATTGGTAAAAATTTGTGTATATAATCTTTCCCAACTTCCGCTATGTAATCATCTCCAACTTCATTGCACTTCTACCAGTGTGCTTTCCAATCCTCAAAACATACTCTAAACCCGTTTTTGTGTGAAACCTCTTCAAGGCTAGCAACGAATGTTGTTGCTGTTGCATCAGTGGTCCAAAACATAGTTCCAATTTGAATCATGGAAATAAAAAAAATTACAAGATGGCAAATCAGATGAATACAGAGCTTCTGGTGCTGTATTTGATATACTATACTGTTCGAATTAATTGGGACAAATGGAAAAAAAAGTGATTTTTTTCTAAAACTTTAGCTTTTTATCATTACATACTTTAAGGTATGTGACTACCCTCGGAGCACTTTTTTTGAAATATATAAATTTTCAACTAAATAAACATTTTTATATTTGAAATGGAGCATAAAACTAAGAATTTAAGTACAATTTCCACAAAATTAATAATAATTTTCGATAAATTGGGAATTTTGAGTGAAATTTTAGTGAAAAATTGCAGTTACGGTTAGGCTTGTATTGAAAATTATAATTAATATATTCGAATAATATTTATGCAATACATAAATAATATCATTATCTGTGCTTATAACTATAAAATTTGTGATACTTTTGAAAAGTTTTTGAAATATGTCATTTTTTATGCGAGAACTCAATTTTTTACAAAAAACTAATGTTATTTTCTCACAAAAAGCGCAATAAAATACATAAATATATACACAGAGATTAGATTATAGTCTACACTGGAGAAAAAACTAAATAAAACATTTTCTGAAAATTTCAATTCAATATCTTAAAAAGCAATCCTAAAGTGAACTTTACCGTGAAGCTAAAAATTGAAAAACATAGTTTCTCAGAAAATGCATTTAAAGATTTTAATATGGTATAAAAAATTTTCTACTAATTGTACATTTTTTAAACTCACCATATTTATGGGTCAAGATCTCTTTAGCTTCATATTTAACTAATTTTGACTTTTTTTCAACTTTTGCTGTTTTCTGGAGAGTTTTATAGACAATAACAATTGTCATTATTAGTGAAATTTTGATGAAAAATTGCATTTTTAGAAAATTCTAATGAATGTATTCAAATAATATTTATGCAGTACGTAAATCACATCTTTATAAGTGTTAGGAATAAAAAAGATTTGTAATACTTTTGAAAGTTTTTTAATTATGCCAAATTTTATGCAAAACCAAGACTTCTTTAAAAACCTAATGATCATTTTCATAAAAAATCAATAAAGTACATAAATATATACACAGAGTTTAGATTTTGATTCATAACACAAATATAATAAAATAAAACATTTTCTGAAAATTTCAATTCAATATCTTACAAATATTTTGAGTAGGGATGTACTTCCGGTTTTGTAAGCTCCATTTCCGGTTTACTAATTATGCTATAACCTTGCTTCTAAAAATCGTAAAAATAAAACTAGAGTGTTTTTGGAATCTTTAATGTATGGGCTATAAAATAAAAGCATAAAATCAATTTCGAAAATTTTCCCCAAAACGACGAATTTTGAGTAGTCACATACTTTAAATAGATTGAAAAATCTGTTCATCAGTACGAAGTAGTATGTCTTCCTTTAGCAGAAATTACCTTTTCAACACATCTTTGCATTGACTCCACTAGAGTAGCACACATGTTCTTCATTTCATCGTCTTGGAAACACACTAGTATAGCCCTTTTTATCATTTGCTCTGTTGTCATACGATTTATTTTAGAGAAACGATTCTTAAGAATATGTCATCAATTTTGAATAGGATTTATGTTTGGGGAATTTCCAGGTCAATCTAGTACTTTTATTTTATTTTCCCGCATAAAAGTATGGACCAATTTCCAATTGTGACAAGGGGCAAGTCATGTTGAAATGTTCCATCAAATGTTTCATGAATTCAACAATCCTACTACATAATATTTCTATATATTTGACAGAAATTATCATGTCTTTAAGATGAACTTAGCTTCCAGGGCCATTTGTTGTGGATAAAAAAAACCAAAATATCTGTTTAGAAGGATGTTTTACAGCCTGTTGAATATGTGATTTGGTAACAAAGTTTCAACTTCACTTTGTGTAACTGCACTTGAATTGTATTTCTGCACAAATAAATGTTTCATCACTTAAAATCACCTTCTTCCAGTCGTTAATAGTCCCTGATTAGTATTTTTTGGCCCATGCTAAACGTTTTTTCATCATTTCCTGAGTTAGAAATAGTTTTTTTCCCTCAGTTGTGTTGCCTTAAGGCCACCTTCCAGAAACCTCTTATGGGCAATTGAGGTACTCACTTCAACACCATTATGGGGCTGCGGTAGCCCAGTAGTCAAGGTATCAGATCGTGGCTGGCATGTCTTGAGTTAGAACCCAGTACCACTAAAAGACACGCCGTGTAGGGGAACGATACACGTTAAATCTGCCGAGAGTTCAAACGTCCTCCCGTTGGTGTGGTGTGGTAGTTAGGAGAGGGGATACCTGCTCAGGTGTCGTCTTCGTCACTAGACCATGGTTCAAAATTACGAGGTCTGTCACCAAAAGCCCTCATGTAGTTGAACAGTGTGACATTCATATTCACTCACTCACTCAACACCATTATCCAATAAATCCCTTCAAAGGTCTATATTTGTCTTTCTTGGATTTATTTTGCTTATTTCTTATAAAAATTTTATCAATTCTTGGAGTAGTTTTCCGCTTGCGCCCACATTTTTTCTTTTCTTTTTGTAGATGATGATCCAGAATTTTCAAATGTTCTTAAATTTCTTGAAACACTTAGTTCCATCAAAACTTACTACTATAGTTATATCTCTCCCAATCATAAAAGTGTGTTCATTGAGAGAGATTTATTTTAGAATGGTTCTTCGGAATAATATCCATCTTTGAACAAGTAAAAGTAACACGTGTTATACAGAACGCAAAACTGAAATTACCAGCTGTCCCACTCAAAGGCTCACAACTGAGCTTCTGATGCATTAAAATGAATAAACTATAGACAAAGTCTATCTGTCACACTACCTGAGCTTAAGGTGGTTCGCGACATCATTACTAATCACATACCAACTCAAACAGGAAAAACATGTTTGTCCCGATTAACTCGAACAGTATAGTATGTTTTGTCAAATAATGTCAAAAGCAATATGACGTTGTAAATCTGTGCATTATCATGATGCAAAACCCATGAGTTAGCTCACCCTGATTTAGGTCGGTTACGCAAATTACTTCCTGCCAATGGTGCAAACACACACAAAGAACAATGGTCACTGACCGTTTGACCAATTGATGTAGAAAGTCATAATTTAAAACATCACAGCAATCAAAGAAAACAGTCAACATTATCTTGATTTTTGAGCGCAAGTCAAATACTGTTGTTTTTGATATAAGAATTGTTTAAAACATTTTTGCAACGCTTTAAATGTATTTGTAGCAGAAACAAAAAATTTAATACATGCCTTTTGCTCAATTACACTCGACATTTTAGAAAACCTAGGCAGGAAAAGTTCTTCTCTCATTAAGAACAATTTTTTTTTCACGCGATAAAATGAAATGTGTACTTAGTCTTATTCCGTCAACCGATTTCATCAAATCTAAAAACGTCGTCAATCGTAGCGATATGTAACCAATAGTGATAACCATTTCGCGCCCCGTTTGAATAGAGTAATAATAACGATAACAATGCGCGTGCGTGAGTTCAAAAATAATTCTTTACTTCACTGAATATTTTTCTATACCTATTTCAGATTTTGATTGATTTTACATTTCAATGTGTTCATGCGTTGCAGTTCAATGTACCGTACAAATCCAAAAAGAGTAATATATGCTTGTATATGCTTCATAAAAGATGAATCTCCTCTTTTATTTCGTGGAAATTTCTTATTATTCTATCATGAACGGGGGAAAGCACTTTTCGCTGCAAAAGAAGGTGCATCTTGGAAATCGCATGTCATTTGAACATTTTAAATTAACCTAGTGTATAGTTCTTACAATATTATTTGATTTAAAATTAAAAGGTATCTACTGAAATTAAATTCTTCATTCCCACTTTGGTACTTCCAAATTTTTGCAGATTTGTATCATGCGCATTTTCAATGATGATATCCACATCAGCTTTTAGATTAACAAAATATTTCTATCATGGAAACAAACTTTATAATATACGGCCTCGAAATATATAAACATACTTTGTTCAAATTGTTGAAAATCGATATGTCTGTGGATAGCATGATAAAAGATATGTTTGTTTGCTTTATGGAAGTCCCACATCATGAGGTTACGATTACGTACTATTTATCAAATCGCACGGACTTGCTTTTCATGTATGTTTTATTTGAAAAGTATGTGTGTGTTTCGGTGCAACTTTTCCATAAAGTAGTGTGCAACTTCTTCATTTTCGTATTACAACAAGAATGAAATTTCTTTAAGGAAAATTTTTGTACTATTTTCTTTTATTTTATTTGTTATTTTGATCACATTCTCAAGGAGTTTTTCTCTATTTTAGAGGACCAAAAAATAATAAATTAACAACAATTTAAATAGCTTTGATGCTTTTAAAAATCATATTTGAAATAGGGTTACATCGTTATTTCATCCATTTTACCTCACTCCAGCAATATCCAGAAAATTTACGGAAGTTTTTGAAATCCGTATCCAGATTCTCGTTCCCACACTGAGAAGCACTCGGTGCCCACTTTCGACGCCCCTGCTCCTGTAAGTTCGGTCTCTGAAGGGGGACATAACGGTCGGCCGGCATTATCTGGCAAAGTTACGGGAGTTTTTAAAATCCGATTTCAGATTATTGTTTCCTTTTCAGAAAAACACCAGGAAAGCATTTCTCTCTCCCTAAGAATTTTAAAACAAGCCCCTTCCACAGTTCGTGCAAAATACTTTCGACCGGCATTATTTGACGTAGATATGAGATTATCTTGAATTGGATTGAGATTATTTTAATCGGCAGTTCCGAAATACAATCAAGACCCACTTTTTGCGTCTCTACGTCGGCAAGTTAGACTGGTACTGCTGTTCGAGAATATTCCGATCCCCCGGCATTATCTGGCAAAAATACAGGAATTCCTATATTTCGATTTCAGACTCGCTTAAAACATCTCAAATTACACCAGGAATGCTCTTTTCCCGCGCCAAGACTTTAAGGGTGAGTTCCTGCCCCGGTTTGCGTAAAAGATGGTCATCCTGAATTATCCGGCAAAGTTACTGTTATTTCTCAGATTGAATATCAGATTCGGATTATCCGTTTTGAAATACACCAGGGACCAAGTTTTCACGATCCAAGGCTTTTAAGGCAAGCCCCTGCTAAGGACTGTCCAAAATACAGTCAACTGGCATTATCCAGCAAATTTATCGAAACTCCTAAAATTCAATTTCATATTTTCATTTCACACTCCGAAATGTGCACACGGAGCTGACTTTTGATGCTCCAGCGCGAGCAAGTTCAGTCGCTAGAGAGAATAAAAATCCGGACGCGGGACTCGAATCATATGCATTTTCGCCTAATTCAGACAATATCTGGCAAGCTTAGTGGAGTTTCTGAAATATGATTTAAAATTATCGTTTCCCGCCTCTAGATACAACTGGAGATTACTTTTGTGCCGCTGAGCCGGCAAGTTCAGTCCTTGGAAGGGGCATTAGGATCGTCCAGCATTATCTGGCAAAGTTATAGGAATTTCTAAAATTCGATTGCAAAATCTCGTTCATCATCCCGAATTACAACAGAAACGAACTTTTCACACACCAAGACATTAAGGGTAAGTTCCTGCCGCGGTTTGCGTAATAAATGGTCGTCCTGAATTATCCGGCAAAGTTACAGTTATTTCTCAGATTGGATATCAGATTCGGATTATCCAGTTTGCAGTACGCCAGGGTCCAAGTTTTCACGATTCAAGGCTTTTAATGTAAGCCCCTGTTTTGCTGTGTCTAAAATATGGTCGGCCGGCTTTATCCGGCAAAGTTAAGGCTATTTTTGAAAACTGACTCAAAAATCGGATTCCACACCCCGAAATACGCCAGCCATTTAATTTTTGTGCATTTTAGTTTGCAATATATGCTTCCACAGACATATGAGCATTGCCCCATTTTGCTATTATTCCCTTACGGGAATCTGGCAATGTGTTTTCCGGATTCTTCACATTTCCGGCAATGAAAAAATTATGGCGTCATTAATTGAAATAAAAACTATCCAATGTTTTATGTTGGACGAAATGACACACAGTATGCAAAATTATATGATGATCGGTTGAGTAGTTTTGGAGTCCATCGCGGACAAACACTGTGACACGTAATTTTTATATATAAAGATATATTTCACGAACCTCGTTGGTTTCCCAACCCGCATGCTTGCCGTATGAAGCGTCCCCTCGTAAGGCGGGAAATGGTGTTCTGGGGATAACTTTTGCATTCTTTTTGGCCCACGCGTATCTGTAGACGGGAGACAGGAGTGAGCGCGCAAGGTCAATCGGCTGGTGATAAGTTTCTTCTGAATTTCCAAGGAAATATTGCTGTTGAGCTAGCGCTGCAGATAAAGGTGCCAGGTTCTCCCATCGAATCCTCGCCCTGATGCTACAGTAATATCCTGGGTGTACTTTTGGTAAGCGCCGAGCCTGGTTGTTGCCAGTTGATCGGCACACTGTCTCCCTTGTTGGACTCCGTGGGTGGTGGGGCATGCCAGGATGAATATCATCTCTTCTTATGGATCCAAATATGCTGTACCCAGGTAAAGGCCTCATTTTTCCTAATTTAAACATTGATAACATTGCTACTACTTCACGTTTTCTAATCTTGTCATCACCCAACAGCGAAATGTCGCTAAAGTCTCCTTTTGCCATACAAAAAGCACTTAAAAGGATAGGTGGAGATCCGAAATCTGTGAAAAATTACAATCCGGTGACTTGGTCCATTAAACTACATCCGCTTTACAAACGAAATAATACTTGTTGGCAAAAACATTTTTAAATTCCACTTTAACCGTTACTTCTCATAAATCACTAAATTGCTGTCGAGGTGTCATATCTGAGCCGAACCTTTTGTGTGCTTCAGAAGCAGAAATTCTGGAAGGATTTTCTGACCAGGGTGTTACCCAGGTCAGAAGAATTACAATAGAAAAGAGTCAGCACGTTTATCTACTAAGCATATAATTTTAACCTTCAATAGTCCCAAATTACCTTCTACTATTAAAACCGGATATTTAAATTGAAAAATACGGTAATATATTCTGAATCCTCTGCACTGCTTCAAGTGTTAGAGGTTCGGACACTCTCAATCTTCCTGTCGCGTTTAAATGACGTGCTCTAGATGTGCGTCCAATGGGAATTTTTCCACGGGTTGTAGTTTATAGATGAAATGTGCGTTAATTATTCCCAATCTCATGTATCAGATTCGAAATTATACCTAAAATGGAAATTAGAAAAACAAATACCGGAAATCAAAACAAATAAAGGTATCTCCTATTTAGAAGCACGCAAATTAATAGTTCCTCAGTTAACCCAAACAAATGATCAGGCTACTAAACCTTCAACTTGTGACGGGGCTATTCGCGAGATTTCAATACTAATCCTCTTGGGAAACTTTAAGGCTAGCATTTATACTATTTCACAGCCTTTTCAGGAAAAACATGAGATAGTTATATGTTAATTAGTTCGACTATATAAAGTCTATATATATAGATTTTGTAATTGTATGAGAGAAGGAGTTGCCAAGCTGTCATGTAAGTATCGTCAGTGAATTACTTCACGAACTTAGCACGCGTTTGATAGATATAAATTATAAAAGTAGATGGTTAGATTGACAATCGAAGATATCAGATTCAGTACCGACCTGAGGTTAGCAAGTGTTCTTCTCCTTGTCCATTCTGATAGCCGAGATTATTTAGAATTGAATATTAGAATTGAATATATTAGAATTGAGTATTAGAATTGAGTGTTAGGATTAATCAACGTTTTAGGGAATCACTCCTAGGTTTTTACTTATAATTAAATTTGTGATTGTTTAAGTGTTTGTCAATCCTGAATAAATATAATTGTTATTATGGCTTTTGTTGGTGATGATATGTTTCCTCCCACACTTAGAGACGCGCCGGGCAGAGTGAGCGGGGTCCGAGAAAGGACTCAGCCACCACAAATTATGTTTACTACTGCCCAAACAGATCCAAATATAACTAATATCATTTGTCCCCCTTTGCGATGTTTGAAACCAATATGTTCTACCAATGAGATGCCAAAGACGTCCACAATTCCTGTAGTCTCCAGGTCATGCTCTTCAACTCAAGCACATCTTCAGTAATACCAACCACACCAAGTGAATCTCAATTACCTATACCGATTTCTATTACTTCCCCTGGCAATAGCCTAAATACTTCTGCTTCATCTTTATGAACTGAAGTACGCTTGTTTCCTTCCCCTTCTGACAAATTTGCCGCTCTATCAACTGACATTCAGTCATCGGTTCCCTTACCAGAGACAGCCGCTACCACATCCCAATAGTGAACCTTCAAATACATCTAAAATTCCAAAGAGTGTAAAACAAAAGAAAAAGAAAAAAGCGCACAAAAGAACAGAATCCAGAAATCGAAATAAAAAAGACCTTACAAGCCCAAGAAAAAAGCTATATTCAATATGACTCGGCAGACGAGTATATGATTATATACGATGTAGATGAAAAATTAATGATTCTCACATATATGTATACGGTGTGGTTTCTCGCATTTCATGACTCCTACCAGAAATCGAAAAAACTAATTAAAATTTACAAAAGAAGTTTAAATATTAAATTTTGTGTTTTCATGTAAAATAACATTGAATGATTTGCGATGTTTTCAATTTCAATTCTTAGCATTTTAATGCAGTGTAATACGAATAGTACAGTAATTGCAGTGTAAATGAATTTTTAATACGATTTTAATGAATTTTTGTTGATAAAATATTTGTTGATATAAATTTTTAACACTGTGTTTTTTAAATTTTTATGGAATTATAAACAAATGTTTGGCGCAGTGTAGCCGAAATTGGATCTTGCGCCATTAAACCCCACAATCACTCACTCACTGAGGAGCATTTACCCAAAAGTCCATGTCTTCGCGTCATGTCTTTCGCTAAAAGTGAGCCACGAGCCTGCCAAAATTAGAAATAATTTCATCAAGTAACTCACTGTGTGGGAATTTATGTGAAAACTGTGTGAATAATTTCTTGAAATATGCATTACTTTTCATTCTTATTTAATAGTTTTGACTCATTTATTTTGAACTAATGCAATAATGATAGTGTTGCATTGCAGGAATATTTAAGTGCATGCTCAAGCTCAATTTTAAATTATTGGTGCTCTTGCATTGATCGAGAAATGAAACAGTATTCTTTTTAATCCTATACAGGTTGCACCAAGATGGTCAGAATAGTTGTTATGAATAGCAGTGTTTACATTATAATTGGAGCAAGAATTGGAACAGTACAGAACATTTATAATCAACTAAATACACGAACACACGTACATGAGATGTGGTCAGTATAATTGGTTCCATGACATCACGATTGCTGAAAATAAAATATTGTTCCCTATTAAGTTTAATGACGCTTCTTCATCAGTCCCCTCAGGGGGCTCACCTTCTTTAGGTGAGTACGGGTGTCACAATCCCGAGGTGCCCTAGTGATCTTTTCCTTTTCCCACGGGGTTTACTGTCTTTGGTAAACACGGGCTTCACGAACCCGGGGTATCCTAGTGATCCTTCTCTATTTTCGACCCTCTTTCTTGTCATTCAATTCATTCTTTCCTTATCTTCCGTCTAAACCACAGATATTAAAACAAATGTTTGGCGCAGTACAGCCGAAATCGGCTCTTGCGCCAATAAACCCCAAAATCACTCAAAATCACTCGCTTCTTCATCAGTTATTTTGACAGGAATATTCTTCGACAATCTTAAGATATATATATATATACAGATGGAGGACAAAATAATACGAACATCTGATAAAAAATTATGATTTATTTCACACCTTCTGTACAGCCCCGCCACCTGCAACAAAAGTCTGCCACCTAGTGAGCGTGAAGAGGAAGGTCTCTCAAGAGCAGTCATCTGCGTTGCATGCGTCTATCGCACTGTCTGTTATAAGTCGAAACGTCAGACATGTTAGAGTTCCAAAAAGGAATGATTGTTGGAGCGCGTTTAAGTGAGCGTCAATGGTGCAGATATCACAAAGGCTGGTCCCCACATCAGTGGCAACAGGTAATATAATCTGATGAATCATCATTCACCCTATTTCAGACGATCTGACGCGTTTGTGTCTGGAGAACGCCCAGAGATACGCTTAATCCTGAATGCCTCTGGCCGACTGTGAAGCATGGGCTTGGCTCCATTATGGTACAGGTGCGATATCTTGGCGTGGTCTTGGACCACTTGTTATTTTTCATGGAAAAATTAAATCCAATCACTATCTAAGCATTCTAGGGAATCATATCCATCATTTTGTCCTGACTGTATTCCCTGAAGAGCGACCGCTTTTTCAAGACGACAACGCCCCTATCTAAACTGCAGGTGGCCAGGTGTGTTCAAGCGTGTTAAGAAGAGCATGACGATAAAGTTGAACATCTTGCCTGGTCCCCTCAGTCTCCGGACTTGAATATTATTAAAAATTAAGGGAGTTTTTTGGAATCCAAACTTCGTTCCCGATTTCCACCTCAATCCAGCATTTCGGAATTAGAGACCGGTCTGCAGGAGAAATGGCTTAATATTCCTTTAAATATTGTCCCCATGACCTTTATGCATCTATCCCACGTCGCACTAAATCCTCACTTCACTCAAAGGGTGGTCCAGCTACCTATTAATAAAGATTTTCCATTATTTCACAAGTGTTCGTTTTATTTTGCCCTCCACCTGTATTATATATATATATATATCATTGTTTACATTTTAAGAAGCCTTGTTGCAGCCTTCGCAGATAACATTACAATATTCAAGGGCCTGACAAGAAGGCACAGTATCTTTTTTCCTAAGTTCCTGGTAATGTTTCTCTTCATTTTTCGTCTTGAATAGGACATTGTATATCAGATATTTCTTTAATAATGAGTCAAAATGAACGACGCATGTGAATGTTACACTCAGGCCGTCTTCACAAGTGCTCTTTCAAAAGTTTCGACCTAGTTTTAATAGATATGTGTGCAAGGATCCAAGTGATTTTGATTCCCGTATAAATATTTTGAAACTCTGTTCCAGCTACATTGAAGATTGAATAAAATGCAGTCACTGGTTAGGCGCGTGGCATCACTCAGATGTATCTCAAATCCCAGCAAAAAAAACTCAAACAAAAGTTACAAAATGTTGTTTCGAATTATTTTCGTATAAAACTGAAAGCAACACTATTTTAGAAGAAAAAAAATCAAAACTAACGAAATAGTACACATAAAAACTGACACTATTGGGCGCGCTGCATCTTTCAGATTCAATAGCCCCTGCCGCCCGAAGTATATATAAAGAAATTGCCCTCATCCTTGACACTGAATCCTAGGGCGCGTGACGAAAGGCAGATAGAAGAAGGATAATGTTCCAACCCAAAGTGTGTGGACGTAGCACCAAAACTATGTTTACTATGCATCTGAGAGATTCGCGAGCCTAACGGAGCGTTTCAAACACCATGAAATAATTTCAGTGAAAACGTTTCACTAACTAGATAATTTTCCCAATCGAGAATATGCGCTTAAATTTAATTAATTGTATCTCTAAAAAGCTTAAAGTAATGAAAATAATATTTTCTTAAATTGTCCTTTCTTATGCTTAAATTATTTCATGAGATATAATAAAGATAATAATTAAATGATAATCACTCTACGTGATTTATAGCCTTTTTACTTTTGGTTAGACTGATTTGTGTATATTGTTCACAATTGTTCTGATTAAAATTTATTTTGTTTTTGACAAAATAGAATGAAAAAATTTAATCCCAGAAAAAAAGAAAAAAAAATTATTCATATACTTAGCAATCTTAGCAATTTTTAAGCAGAACTATGCACTTGTTTGTAATCATGTGATTCTATGAGATAAAAGCATTATTTTTAAACGCCACATTGGAAAATATTTTAGTAAAGCAAAGAGACGTAATCTACTTATATTGACAATGCGATCAACGAATTGAGGTATTACTTGAATCTTAAAAATGTATAAATTTAAGCAACAAATAATGTAGAATAAAGTTATCTAGATAAATTTAAAAATACTGCCTTTGCGTTCATTAAAAAAAATTTATTGGTATGCATTATGTAAATTTTTTAAATAATTCTGCCTAAACTTCACAGTTTTAACTATTAATACGATGCACAATTCTAAAAAATTCCCATATATATACTATGATAATGATACAAACTTACGGATACGGCATTAAAAAAAGGAAGTTTACTAAAATGGTATTAAATAAACCAGTATGTGAATAGGATTTCATTCCTACAGTGGAATTAAAATTTCATCTATTATATATACACTGCTGGCCCCATAAAATGCAACACCAAGAAGGACCAAAGATATCACAGAGAAATTTATTTCACAGATAAATGTTGTACAAAGATTAAACGATTAAAATTTCAACCTCTTTTGACGTGTGGGTGATGACAAAATCAGTAGTTAGTTTAGCCATCATCGTTCGCTAGAACCGCTGCCACACACCTCGGCATAGAGTCAAAGAGGCTTTGGACGTACCCTTGAGGTACAGCAGTCCAACATATTAACAACATATTAACAAAGTTTATCTGGTGTAGCAGCGGGTGGTGTATCCAGGACAATCGTTGGGCAAGCCTGGACCACACGTTTTCGAGTGGTGATAGATCGGGAGAACAAGCAAGCCAAGGATGTAATTCATTCTGATATGTAAAGAAGGACCCTTGAACATTGCATGCAACGTAGGGTCAAGCATTATCCTGTTGAAATATGGCTGATGGTAAGCGCTGAATGTTTGGTGGACCACGGGCTCCAACACCAGAGATGTAGCGCTGGCTGCTGTTCAATGCACTGGCAATGCGTACTAGAGGGGTGCAGTAGCGAAATCTAATACCACCCCCAAACCATGATATTGGGTGCAGGAATAGTGTGGCGATGTATAACGCAACAGTTCACCAGCCTCTCACCACGATGTCTCCAAACTCGAATCCAACCATGGTGATGTTGCAGACAGAAGCGGGAACCGTCAATAAGCATAATGTCGTTCCATTCCGTTGTCCATGTCCGCCGTTCATCGCACCTTTGTTGCCGAAAACGCCTGTGGTTTCTAGTCAATGGGGTAAATGAAGGAATGGGCGTCTTTCGGACATTTCCCTCTGCAGCAAATGGTGTCTAATGTTACGAGCGGACGCCGAATGATGAGTAACATACTGAATCTGTTATGCTATGATTCATGGTATAGCTGCGCGATCCATCACTGCCATGCGCACAATCCGCCTGTCATCATGGGCAGTGGCACAACGAGGTAGATGCGATAGGTCCCGATGGTCCATCGTTTTCTCCAGCATCCATCGATGACAGATCCGCATCACAGTTGTTTGGTTTCGTCCAATACGTTGACAGATTTCTCTGAAGGAAATATCCGCAATCCCTATAGGCTACTATTCTTCCTCGGTCGAATTAAGAAACTTGATCAAAAGACGCTTGATGTCTTTCACGAGAAATATTGTACGCAAACAAAAAGCGCGAAAAGCAATTGTTGTGCTTCAAATCACCAATCTGTTCTCCCCTAAAAAGCGCTTTCGGGTGGTGCTATTGTTCGCTCGTGATGTGCGTCTGTGCTATAATGCTAATGGTTTGCAAATTTCATTGCCGCTAACGTATGATATAGAGTTCACATGGTTTGCATGCTTCCTTCGGAGTGTTGTTTTTTGTGTGGCCAGCAGTGTATTTAAAAAATACGAAACATATATATAATTAAACTCTAGCATGCACATATCTCAAATTTCCATTTTTGTAATATTTTGTAATTCAGATAATAAAAATTAATTTATATATATATATATATATATTCATATTCAAACATTTTGCGCCGAAATGAACTTCCGACTATAATTAAGAAGTTTTTTCATCAACTTTCTAATCATGTAAATTTAGAAAATATGCCTATTTAGCTTTAGGAGAAACACATATTTACAATTATACAAGGGTGAGTCGGAAAATAAGTTTTCCCTGTCGACTGTGGTTAGTTTGAACATAGAGAATGAGACATTAAAGATAAGACATAACTTTTTACTTTCAACATAAGCATCAAGTGCATTGAGACATTTGTCTTACCTCTTGATAAGCTTCAAAAAGCCCTCTAAGAAAAACTCAGGTTTTTGCATACGGAAGAAGCGTTTAACGACTTGTTTGCCTTCAACGTTGCTTGCAAAGCACCTTCAGGCAAGATTCTTCTTCAAAGCCAGAAAGTCACTTGGGGAGAGATTAGGACTGTATGGCTGATGGTTCCCAACCATGAAATGTAATATGGTTTTACATTGCCGTCGCCGAGTGTGGTCTCGCATTGTCCTCCAACAACAGTACGCTAGATCTGATAAGCTCCAGCCACTTCTTCTGAATTCATCTGCTTGATTGCTGTCGACCTCTACCCAATGGTATATCGGTGTCTTGCGCGTTCACCTGCTGTTTCATCGTTCTGTCATAGCAGTTAAACGCTTTTTCCTTATAAAAAGCCCTCAGTATTTCCTGGAGGGCTTTTTAAAGCTTATCAAGCGGTATGACAAATGTCTCAATGTACTTGGTACTTATGTGGAAAAATAAAGTTATGTCTTATCTTTACTGTCTTTTCTGGTTTGACTTTCATACACAACTGTGACCACAGTCGACAGGAGAAGCTTACGTTCCGACTCACCCTTGTATATGTATAAGTATAATAATATTAGTTTTTAAGTATGATATTGTTTATAGTGATCGCACCTTTATACGATAAATGATCATTTTTTATAAACATGAAAATATCCAGGTTTCCGAATATGAAATAATTCACAAATGTTGTTATAAAATTATATTTATTTCATTTTTACCTCAAAATATCGAATATGCCCTTTTTTAATAAATATAACTAAAATACTTCACAGTTGTATGCGTGTGTGGAAAATGCATATATTTAATTTCTAATATAATTATTCGAATGCTTTTATTTCATCAAAAATTAACTGTAATTAATATAATTATAATTAAATAAATCTTACAATGTTCGGCTACACAAATCTAAAACTCAAGTGTATTTTTAAAGGTACATAGAATCAGAAAAATAACGTTTACCAAGGCTTTGAAGTTTACATAGAAAGCAGAATCATTTAATTCTAATTAAGGTAAATTATATACAAGAACGATTTATGAATACCAAATTCTCATTTTAGTAAGATGAAAGTTTCTATATATTATTTACTTCAATTGGCAAAGCTGCATTTTTTTTTATCTGCTTAGGTCTGGATATGATAGTAATTTGAAATTAAGTGATATAATCCCTTTTATTTCTAATGGACTGCCGTTGGTGCTTTACCATTGCATACCTAGTACATTCTCCAGAAGCTGGTATTTCTTTTTAGTGCGGCACTATATAGGTGGATACCAATCGCCGCAAGTAATTTTGAAACCCAGTATCCTCTCCAGAGGGAGGCACCTGAGCTCTGACGATGCTAACCTGTTCTAGGATCTAATATTTTGCCGAGAGCACCCAAGCCAAACAGACACTGTAGGGATCTTTTACATGTCGTATAATCATACGATATGGCCACTGTCGATTTTCTGCATCATGAAAATCCACCGACTTGGGGCTGGGTCGAACCCGCAACCTTAGGCGCAGAAGGCCAGCAGCAAACCAACCACGTCTCCCTGCAGGCTCGTGATGTAATCCTTGTAACAAAAATATTTGGAGTAAAATTATTCACGGAAAAATAAGAGTTTCAAATCAGTGATAATACGAGAACTTACAATTAGTTTCTAATGATTAATTGACAGTTATAATAGCAGATCAAAAGTTTTATAAGATACTCAATAATTTCTTATTTTAATTTTATCATTATTTACTATCCAAGTAAAGCAAAAAATTCTATGTTGGTCTAATTTTCTTGAAACCTACATATTGATAATTACTGCCTTTTTAGTTTATAACGCTTTAAAAAAGGTTAGGGGGGGGGGGAATTCTTTAACTGTTGATCGAAAATATCATGTGACTGTATAATGCCATAAAGGTTAATATCGCAAAAACTGTTAATAATCAGAGATAATGTAATATTTTGCATAGCTTTCAATTTCTTTATCTTATTTTGATAGTTTCAGTGCTCCAATTTATAATAATAACTTTTGTATTGTTTTTGTCTTTGAAAGATTTCAAACTTTTTTTTTATCTTGTACTTTGTAAAATTCTATTATGAATCTAAATATCTTTGCTGACAGAGCAATGCTCTTATAAAATATTTTTTTAAAACTCACAAGAATAAGTTTTACGTTTCACAGCTTGTTGACAATAACAAATAAAGAAAAAAAAGACAGTTATTTTATTTTTCAATCAATGTAAAATTAGAAATATATAAGATATCACTGTTGATTCAAGAGTAACTTTCTTGCAATTTGTTTTTTGCGTGAGTATTTTCAATTTTGATTTTGCATTTTCATGAAATCAGAGGTAAGAATCTCTCTTGCTTCTTCTGGGGTCAATTTTTAAATAAATTCGAGTATACCAAGGAAAAAAATTTCGTATGTTTTAATTAATATATTTTGCACATATTGTGTTGTCTCCTAAAATAATAGTTATAGTATGCCGTAATATTTATTTTTATTTTGCTTGCTATTTTACCTTTGCCGTCACGGGGCTAAATGGGTATGTTTCCCGATTTAGCCCGCCCTATATACAAAATTTCAGCTAAAATCTCATTTACAAAATTTTCTCTTTAATGTTCAAAGAGAGATTGATTTGCATTTGGACTTTTAAAACAGAACGTCGTCCATTTCAAATGCTTCTAGGTTTAAATTTCAATACTGACTTAACTCTACAGTAGATCTTCCTATTTTTACGATACAAAGAAAGATTTACATAACTCTTTATAAAATGACAAATGTCCCTAAGGAGAATTTTTGATTTTATTTTATTAGTTTAAATTTATTCACTATATTTCAAATTTTATGTGAACACTATTAATTTTTCTCGTGATTCTCACTTTTTAATTGATGACGGTAATTCTATCTAGGAAATCTAAGTTTAATTTAATTATCTTAAGCTTGAGTTCTCGTATATTCTTTTAACTTGAGAAAATTATTGATAAAATGGAGAAATTATACATATGACTCTGTTATTTATGTAATGAAGAACACTTTTGCAATTGTTAAATTCTTGTGTAAAGGATTTTTTTTATTTTCAATACTTTTTTTATTTCCAAGGGTAGGTGAAATACAATGATGACATAAAAAATGAACAAAGAAAAAACAAGAACAATTAAATGACAGAAAAAAGTGTATGGACCCATTCGGTCTCTAGCTTCCCAGTAACGTTCCCACAAACTCTTGAAGTAGAGCGTAGGGCAGAGCATAAGATGAGTACAGTACATAGATTCCCGAAAATTAAAAGCTTACAGCATGTCTCATTAAGAACTTTTATAAGATGTAAATACCTTGCAAGGCAGTCATGACCAGTAGCACAAGGCGGAATTCTGCTACATAGGGTATAACGTAGATCTACCTCCTCGTTGGTGCACTCTGGTAAAGCTTTACAAGTTAAGTGATCTACATGTTCTGGTATGGCGGTCCAAGCTGATACAAGTCATCGGAACGCTTTATTTTCAATAAAAAACATAACTTTTGCAAAAAGCCTTCGTTTCTATCCGGACTTGAAGGGATCATACAGGCTCTGTAGCACAATTATTAAAAAGAGGGGATTGACTTCCCCATTTTATAACTTATAAAGAAGTTTAGATATAAAACCTTTTTTTCATGTAATAGAGTTAACTTGAATGTAACCTTATTATTTAAAAAGTTAGCACAATATATGTTACTAGCTAGTACACTCTCTCTGTCTCTCTTCGCACGAGTGAATTGAAAAATTAAACAGTACAGATTGGAGGATAAAGAAGTTTTTAATGAGTTAATTTTACGTGAATTGCAAACTGAACAAAAAAAAGCTTTTTGCGTATCTCAGCTGAAGAAAAACCCATATTTGTTAAATTTTAAGTCTGAAGTTCTCTAATAGCTGATAAAAAGGATTTTTTTTTATTTGTAACGCTCCCGTAACTCCCTTGTAGGTCGGTTTTTGAAAACACTTTCCTAAGCTGATCTCTGCTCAGTAGAAGTAAGACATTGCTACAAATTTTGTGTAATGAACGCTTAAAATAGTGTAAATAATTTATATCTGGATGTGTAATACGTTAATATTACTTTCTGTTGTATTTATTTATGTTAAAAGAATAATATTCACAAGCAACGCTGTTCCTTACATTATAATGGCGATTCATTGGAAACATAGCGAAATGTTGGTGATAAAGCCAACTTGGCATCATTTTTGGCGTCCACGTTGGCAACTTGGCGATTGATTGAATGGTGCAGAAGTTGCTTTGCTGTACCCACAAAAAATACATATGCATGCCAATTTTCATAGTGATCGGTTGAACTGTGTTGGAGTGTGTGTGAAGCGATTTCATATATACAAGCATCCATTTATATATATATAGATTAAAAAGCCTTGAATCACATAAAAAGATGACCTTTTCCATTAGATATATTAAGAAACTTTGTGTACATAGAATTCCTAAAAAAAATATTTATATCTCTAAGTGATTAATCCACTACAGATAAATAGATCTTGAATAGTTTTTAGCTGCATTCCAAAGATAAGCGATAATAGTATATCTCTTTAACCGATAGACAATAACTTTCATGGTATTCTTTATGAGTCTGTCGAATTTATAATGAAATAAAAGCCTCATATGCTACGAGATTTTTGACTTCAGCAAAGTTATCGTATCCAATGAGAGATTTATTTTACTAATGATTCTCGAAAAATCCACCAAGAAAACTTTTCCCACCATTTGCTTTCTAATGTTCTTAAATGATCGATGATTACTTGTATCATTGAGAGAATTTAAGATCAAATCTGGATTGAGAAAACTTACTTTGATTTAGGTTTAATTTGAATTTAAATTAAGCATGCTAATATAGGTTATAAATGAATACTAAATATCTGTGACGCATACAAAGAAGTATACTTTTAAGGGTATTATGTGGATATCATACCATGTTACGAGTCAGTTTATGCCAGAGTTTCTCAAACTGTTGGGCGCGCCCTAGTAGAATTATCCGCCTTAAGGGGGCGTGATAGTTCTACTATGGGGGCGCGGCATATTGAAAAATCAAAAACAAAAGATTATTTAAAAAATTGATAATTTACTGAAAGTACACAAACAAAATACATTCTGACATAATAAAAAATATAATTAACTATTGCACTGATATAATACACTTATAAATGTATCAGTACTGCACAATATATTTTATAATTAATTTAACAATACTAAGTTAAGAACAAGTTTAATAATTACCAGTGAGCCCCATGGGTTCGATATATATATATATAATTATATACACAAAAATTAACACTCTTATCTTGATAATTTGTATAGTTTATAATTAAACCCTTAAATACCGATTAAAAATTACGCGATTCGCTCCCCGATGCTACCGTTTTATACGTAGGCGAGCGTATCTATGAGTGAGTGAGTGAGTGATTTGGGGGTTTATTGGCGCAAGAGCCGATTTCGGCTATACTGCTCTAAACATTTGTTTTAATATCTGTGGTCTAGACGGGAAGAGAAAGAAAGAATGAATTGAATGACAAGAAAGAGGGTCGAAAATAGAGAAGGATCACTAGGGTACCCCGGGTTCGTGAAGCCCGTGTTTACCAAAGACAGTAAACCCCGTGGGAAAAGGAAAAGATCACTAGGGGACCTCGGGACTGTGACACCCGTACTCACCTAAAGAAGGTGAGCCCCCTGAGGGGGGCGAGCGTATGGGATGTATTGAGGATGGGGGAGAAAAGGAATAAATAAAAAAATCCTCTGAAATAGGTAAATACTTCGCAAACCTTTTACAGCATTCCAAAGCCTACAGAATAATTTTATGGATAACAGTGCACATAAAAGATCGTACTTCGGAAACACGTATTTATATGCCCGGGACAATTAACGCTTTGGTTTATGCAATTTCTGACTTCCCTTCAATCGACCATTGTTACTCTTCATAATATTACCTATAAGGAAAATCTATCTGCTTCTTCCATGTCTGATCATGATTGTATTCTGTCTCCATTTTTCTCCCTCATTTCTCAGAGAGGAATGCCATCAATACTATTCAATTTAGTGACAAAACCACCGACGATTCCCCTGTTCTACTATGATATGCTGATGGCAGTAAAATTGATGACAGTGTTCGCTTTTGTTGTTTTCAGGAGTTGTATTGAATCCAATCACTTCCAATTGAGAATACGTGAGGAATGCACAGTTTTTGTAGATGAACTTTTATATTTAAACTCCGCCATTAAACGGATCACTGAACTAAATAATGTCATATCATATACCAATCATCATTTATATCTCAATCATCTTTCATCTTTAAATTCTCTGAAGTGTATTTCTTCGTCTAATAACATAATCGTTGAGATCCAAAAGTACCTTTAAAGTCTGAGAGATAAAAATATCTCACTAGTTTTTTCATTTGTTTGCGGACACACGAGTAGTTTTGGAAATGAGTGTGACGATTAGCTTACAAAGGCTGCCTTCAGGCACGAAATAGACATTGCGTTAATATCCTAAATTATTTTACAAGAGGATTATGAAAGAAAGAATGGTGAGTTCTTGGAACCAAAAATATCTCATTTCAAATAAAGGGAATGTTTTTCCAACCATTAATAAGAGACTATCTTGCCATTATTTTTATACTAATAAGAAAATGGCCTAATTTCTCACTGGTCATGATATCTCTAAAAGCTATTTGAACAAATTTAATTTGGTCACCCTCTCCCTGCGGTTGTAATAACGTTTGCAAGGAAAATAAAGAACATGTGCTCCTTTTGTGTTCCAAATTTGTCAGAGAAAGAAAGATCCTAGGACTGGCTTTCAAGGGCATTAATATAAATTAGCTTCTGAATTTTCACCAACATATTTCCACCAGAAGTGTTTTTCAACAGTTCTGTACGTTTTGTGTAAATATTTGTAACTTTTCTATCATTCTTTAAAAAAATTTTCCTTCCCCTTGTAATGCGGTTTCATACTTACTTCTGTAAGTCCCGTGTGATACTTTGTGGTGCACGGGGATTTATACATGTACATGCTGGTATGCCCGTTCTTCACACGGGTGAATTGAAAAATTAAACAATACAAATTGAAGGATAAAGAAGTTTTTAATGAGTTAATTTTACGTGAATTACAAATTAAACAACAAAAAAGCTTTTTGAATATCTCAGCTGAACAGAAAAAAACCTATTTGTTAAATTTTAAGTCTGTAGATCTAATACCTGATAAAAAGGATTTCTTTTTTATTTATAACGCCCCGTAACTCTCTTGGGAGTCAACTTTGAAAACACCTTCCAAACCCGATCTCTGCTCAGCAAAAGTAACACATTGTCACAAGTTTTGTGTAATGAACTCTTAAAATAGTATAGATAATTTATATATGGGTGTGTAATACGTTAATATAACTTTCTGTTGCATTTATTTTATGTTAAAATTGTAATATTCACAATCAACGCTGTTCCTTATATTATGATGGAGATCCAATGGAAGCATAGCGAAATGTTGGCGATACAGCCAAGTTGGCATCATTTTTGGTGACCATGTTGACAACTGGGCGATTGATTGAATGGTGCAGAAGTTGATATGCAGCAGCGCCCCTGATGGGGAGCTGCAACAAGTATGATAGCACAAAAACCTTCTCTACAACAAAACACATATATATGTCAGTCTTCATAGTGATTGGTGGACAGTGGTAGAGCGTGTAGCAAGGTCATATATACAAACATCAATTCATATATATAACGATAAACGCTTACATTGGAAAAAAATTTTAATATACTTTTAAAAAGTAGGCTCTATTTTAACAATCAGGTTATTAAAAATACTTTCAAACGTATCACTAAAGTAAAATTATAGAATAATAGTTGTTTTATAGATAGATCAAAGTGTGTGTCTTTAAATTCAGTCTTCAGTTCATATTTGATTTCAGAGATCAACTAGTAGATATAGATAACGACTATCAAAAATATAAACAAAATAAATGTTGATTAAAGAAAACCCACCTTTTTGGTTTAGATTAAACAAATTTTTTCTGATCCAATATTAGACTTTGTATCTGGCTGAAAAGTCTAGACAGATTTTCCATTTTTATCTAATAGATTGAGCTGTAGCTCAATTAGATAACATAAAAGTTACAAATTTGTATTTTAACGTAATCTTCATAAAGAAAAAAATCTATTTTTACAGTTTATTTTCATTTCAGCTCACACAGGTATCGTCCTTATAATTTGACCATGAGTCAAAAGTATTAGGGTTTGCAATCCCGTGCTATATTTTCAATCCCGGGATTTCGGGATTACAGTATCCAAATCCCGGGATTAGGACTGAACTATTTATGAAAAATACTTACACATTAGGATGGTTGAAATTACATAGTAAAACTGAAAACATAATCTAAAAAATTGGTTTAATATTATTATTTATTGAAAAAATCAAAACAAAACTTAATTCTTTATTAAAAAAACAAATAAAATTAGTACATAATAAATTCAATAAAAATAATACAATTTGATTTCATTAAAAATTGACACATTTGAATAAAAATCGATATATTTTAGATTTTTCAAAATCTCTTATTGTAAATTTAAAACAAAATGAAAAGCCCCCGTTTTATTTTCATTGAAATACTGTATTTTTTTATGTTTAATATATTTAGAATTGATAACTGCAAGGTAAGGCATTCTAAGGAAGTAGATTTTTCAAAATTAAAATTATGAAGTCTGAACTTAACCTTTTTTACGACAACCTCACATATACCTGTACACCGCACGTACAAATGATAGAATGGATTTTCATAAACTTTAATCTAAAAAAAAATTTTGTTTATACAACTCCCATAGAAAAGATATATACTTTCCCTTTTTTTTAAAATCTTATTAACATATAAAACTAGAACTTAATCATAATAACACTAAAATTACTCTAATAAAAATACTCAAAAAATAGACTTCAATTTTTTAAATAATAATAATAAATACATTGCGTATTTCACAATCCAATAAAATTCTATCTTTTAACTCCCTCCAAAAACATATTTTCAAAATATTTTAACAACATTTAAATATTAATACATGCAATCTAATTTGAAAATATATTTGTCATGATAACAAATAATATTACTGAATTTATCTCTCTATATATTAAAAAAGAAGAAAAAACACACACACAATCGAATAACTCACCTAAAAATAAGTTAATTCACAAACTTTAAATATTCAGAAAGAATTTTGAAGAAAACCCATTTCGATGCTCCAAACAGCAATAACAGCTTAAACAGCTTATAAGAATATACTTATAATAACAAAATAATATTACTCTCAAGTTATCTCTTGATATATAAAAGAGAGAGAGCGAAATCTAAAAAAAAACACATCTTTTATATTGACTTAAATTCATAATTCAGAAAAATTATTCCTGATGTGATTCAAAAAAAATTTTCAATTTATTATAAACACATCAGACAAAAAAACTCCCGTTTTCTTTTATTACTGGGGAATAGGAATGAATGTTGCGCAATGTCTCGTTTCGGAAGTGGAAGCTCTCTATATAAATTTTAATGAAAAAACAAAAACATAATTTAGACAAAAGTTAAAGCCCGGAATTAGTTATTTTAATCCCGGGATTTAAAGAAACACCGGGATCCCGGGGCTGCAAACCCTAACTTAAATAGAATTTCCCTAAATTAAAGGTAAATACATAAGGTCCGTATTCAAAGCGACCGGTACCAACATTAATTGTGCCTTATTCAAAGTGTATCTTACAGGAGGTACTACAGTATTTGCATATTAAGTTATATCTTTAAAAAAAACATCATAATTCAAAATTAAAAACATAATTACCTGTTGCTATTTCATTCGAGCTAAATGTAAAAGATTGATTTGGACTACCTTCAGCCGGCAAATTTATTCGGAAACGAGTCTGTTGATGGTAGATATCACAAAAATTTATTTGAACCTCAAGTGACTTCACTCAAGAGTAAAATAAAACATCTCCTAAAATTCGAATTGACTCCGTCCCCTTCATGTTAGCTGACACAGGACATATCCTGCGAGTGGTAGAAATGTCCGTTTTCTGACCCCAATCGCGATGGGGAGAAAGTTACAGAAGCAAATGAGAGAAAACATATCGAATTTCACGGTTTAACATACACACCCGCCTCGAACCCTTCAAGGTTCAACACATAAGAAAACTGACATTAAACGTATACAGTACAAAAAAAGTAAATAAGATAAAAAATAAAATGTAATACCGGATTCACAATACATTGAAAAAAAATTTTAAATATAACTTAGACAAAAATTAAATCCCGGGATTTGAAAAAACTACCGGTATCCCGGGTTACAAACCCTAAAAAGTATGAGGCAATCGCAATATCCTTCGTGTTGCTTTAGAATGCGGCATAAATTAAAATCAAATCAAATCCATGCATTAATATTCCATGCAGAATTTTATCTTAAGATATCCAACTACCTAAAAAGAATTTTGCCAAAAATTGACAAATTCCTTTTATGATTTATTTTTATAGACCATCTTATTAGCTTTATAAAAATACCAAGTTTATTATTTTCTGTTCACTGGAACATAAACTAGAAGTGTTTTAGTAAAAACAGATGCCATTGCTCTTTAAGCAATATGGCATACTTTAAAATGTTGTTTTTTTTTTAAAATGCTCAAACGGGGACAGCGATTGCTCAAAAAGTTTTGAAAATAATTAATGGAAGTTTTTTTGTCTGTGTTCTGTATACTAGTAGAAGTGTTTTAACCTTCAGATTTATCAATCATTGTTTTATTACAAAATTTACAGTCCCTTATGTTAATATAATAAGTGTGTTTTCTTAAGCAATTTCATATAATAAATAAGATAAAGTGTTCTAGTTTTTGTAATAATTAAAATATCTCTTATCCTGAAGGTCATTTCAAAACTGAATAACATATATAGCAATACATCAGAATTGAAAAACTGAAAATTTGTTCATAAACTTTTGGTACGGAATAAGCCGCGTTTATGTTATTTTTTGTAAATGTTTCCCTTTCATTCCCATTTTAGTAATAATTTATTTCTTTTTCTCTTCTTAATTTTAGCATATTCTTCTTAAAATGTACTAAACAAATCTAAAAACCACAAAAAATCCCCATATCTCCATTTTCTTTAACAAGTAGTCGGATACCTTAAGTAAAATAGAAATATAGTACCGTTATTATAAACAATACATATTTATTAACATTAATTTAATACTTCCAGAAAATAGCAACAAAAAAAAGAAATAAATATTATGCCTATCTAACAAGCAATATAGTATTGAAGTATTTTTCTATGTGAAAATGTATTAAGAATTTTGTTCCTAATTTTAACGATAAGCTGTTTGCAAATTTGAACGTAATGAGACGAATAAAGAATGGAGGCAAATGTATGCTTACTAGAATTTGGACTTTTATTTCGATTTAACACAATGGATGTGTAACAATTAGCAAACGGCAAAAAACGGATTGAATCACTTTTGGTACTCTCTAAAAACCTATTACAGGCAAGTTTGTGACAATTTCATAATCATTCAACCAGGGTAATCTGTTACAGACAAAAAGGTTGGCGAGCTAATGATCCCTACTTTTTCGAAAGCAGCTACAGTTGGCGATGAAATTAATGGATTGGAAGAACGTGTAATCGAACCTTATGATTCCCATGTGGTAAAAAGGCATGATTTGGCTGTGCCGAGAGAAAAAAAACCACAGATCATGTTCTTGTTCCTGATCGCCTGTAAGTAGTACCCTGTGTGTGAAGAGATTTATGCTATCATTCCATTAGAAGACTGAATAGATTGTGGGTGATAACAAACATAATTGTTGGGTGATCAAACACTGAAGGAGAAAAATGTGCTGTAACTTTTGTTAATGAAAAAAACACTGATTTTGTGAGATATACTCTATTATTTTACTATGGATTAAATTTTCAACACAACAGTTACCTTAATACAATATATATAAGAATAGTACGATGAGATCATTTTGAAAACTCTTCTGTAATACAATTTGATTATCAACAGACCCAACAATCTTACAGTAAAAAAAACCGCTTTTTTCTTTAAAAGGAGTATAAGGTTATAAAATATGTCTTTTTGATTTGAGCACAGTTTTTTACACTTCAAACAAATAATTCAAGAAAAAAATGCCAATTGGCAGAATTGCCGTTTTTTCAAATGGCATTCTTTCAAGTTTCTACTCAAGAAGAAATCAATTATTTTATAGAAAAGTCGATGCAGAATCATTTTACCATGGGCGACCTACACAGTTATCCTCAAATAAGGAATGTAAATTTAGCTTTTTTTCCCATTGCTGGCTCAACTATTATATCTCCTGTCAGTAAATCTAAAAACTTTAGATAAAAGCAGCATGCTATATTAGAAACCCAGAATCTATTTAAAAAATTAAATAGCTATCGTTAAAGCATCTTCTTTATTCAATGAATAACAATAAGAAAATCAAGAAAATTGGTTTCTAGGTGCTTATCTCAAATCATACGTTATTAACAATTTACGTATATCTTACCAAGTGTCTTTTGTGCGTAGAAATTACGAACAATGACATGATATCATTTTTTTCTAAGATAAACTTCTCTGAGAACTTTATTTTTGAATATTAGTGTACTCGAAGCCTGCTGCTTGTATTTTTTAATTCTTACTATTAGCTCACTTCTCCTTATATATATTTATTTATATATTTTGTTCAAATTTTCAATCGTTAATAAAATACTTTCTATTCATCCAATCAAGTTCAAATATTTTTTTAAACTTGTAGTGGGTGGCACTTGATGTTAATACAGTTTTTTTTTAAATATAATTTATTAATTACCGGTTAATTAATTAAATTAATTACCAGTTTTCGTCGCCATCTTAGATTCGTCTCCATTGTTGTAACGATGTAACTGTTTTAAAAAAAAGTTGGCGTCGAAAATCGATTTTTCAGCCAAACCAGCCAAACTGGGTGTGCATTGTTACAACAAGGTAGACAAATCATGCTGTTTTTTCAATTCCTACTATTATAATTCACTCTCTCCATATATTTTATATATGTACTACGACGATATTGATACGACGATATTCGTTGGAATGGATTCTTTAAACTGATATTGAAGAAAGATTCTTGAGGTTAATTAAATCTGTTTATTATACATCTTGAAAACATTTAAGCAAGACAAGGACGACACACACACTACAATACACAAACACTAGCTGCAGCAGATTACATGATGATGACAAAAGACAAGAGAGAAGAAGGAGAACCGTGTAACCGTGTGCTCCGATTTTTACTGGCGGTGAAGGTCGTACGACTCTTTTGTAACAGGAGTCGTGATTGGATGCAAATGCGTGTGAGCAATTAGATTAAGATTAAGATTAGGCGCGCGAGCAATTAGATTAAGATGCGAAAGAACTAGGAAATGATTTAACGGGTAACAGTTAAAGAGAGTTAGAAGAAGTCATTACATATATATATATATATATATATATATATATACGGATACCTCCTAAATTTATAAAACCTAACAGTTAAATAAAAAAGTTATTAGTTGCACAGTTTATAGATAGATGGCGCCTCTAGCTAAGTAAATTAACAATATTATATTTTCTTAAAAATTAATTGTATATGCCGGGGTAGTACTTTTATTTTCTATAAATTTTAAACTAAAATATAGAGTTTTTAAATGTGTATATATAGTATTAATGCTATTTTATCAAAACATAATAATTTTATGCGACACTGTTATTGTCCATAGCCGGGAAATATGTGTTGCTCACGTGGTAAGTCTTTATCTAATAGTTTGATTTTAAATATTTTAGTAATTATTACAGGCTATAGTATTATCGTTTTACATTAATAGATTATGGTTTTATTTATAATAATAGCTAAACTTTTCTCTAGAAATTTCTTGCTTTCCCTATGGCCCAGAGTATAGGCAAATTCAGGTGAAGGTTGGCTGCCCCAAAAACATTGTTTAAACCTGCATTCCTGGTTCCTAAGGCTAGTAGTTTGCTCTAGAATTTCTGTAGCTAAATATATTCTAACATGACTATAGTTATCTTAGATATATAACTATTTTTTGTATATTTTTGTAATATATATATATATACATGAAATAGACGCGGCCGTTGGAATGGATTTCTTTATAATGAGATTGATGAGGCAGTCCTGAGATTAATTAAACTTTTTATTGCGCATCTTGAACACATAAAGAAAGACAAGGACGATACAATACACACACACAAAACAAGCTGCAACCGGCTACATGTTAAAGGCAGACAAATACAGAAGCGAAAGAGAATGGTCTCCGGGATTCTCGGTATTTATAGGCGGCTCAAATCACATGATCTGAGTGGGTAGCTAGATGTAGTTTAAAATATTCTCGTTAGGCGGCTGGCTAATTTATTATTAAAGTGTGGGTCCTGAAGGGATGGACCATGGATAGTTAAAAGTTATTTTAAAGGATTATATTACTGGGATTATTACATATATATAGGGGGAAATGTATATTACTAACTATGCCGTCCGACCAATTTCAACCGATCAGAAGACGTCGCCAATTCAATAAACATCGCCAAATGCTATCATTGGTTCCGTTGTTGTGCTTCAACATTCACAGGGATGGTTTTCCACTATTGGCTATATATAGCGCTATTTGGCGGCGTCTTTTGATTTAAAAATTGGGAGACGGTATAATACGTAAGTATATATAAGTATACGTATAGTATACGTATAGTATACGTATATATATCTTTCATACCGTTTACAGGATTTTAACCTATTCCGAAAGTTCAAAATATGATACCCATATTTCTTTAACATTCATTCTTTTATAATGTGTTCTCTTTAATTCTAATATTAATGGTTCGATAACATGATTCATCTAGTAGGTTATTTTGTCCAGGATTTACTGCACATTTTATAAGTATTAAAATAGATAATTGATATTCATTTGGTAAAATATAATTTACTCAAGTTATATCTCATATTTATAAGTAATGTTTCATATGTATTTCAGTTAAATAATTATTATGTCATTAAATAATTATATTATCAGCTATGAGAACGTGAGAGAAGAAAGATTAGCTTATCACGTTATCTTTCCTTTGCAGTGCTGAATCAAATTATTATAGTAGTGATAAATAATCTAAACGTAGCGAACAGCTTCATTTTTCCATTTTTTTTATCTTATGTGAATGAAATTAATGCTTTAAATAATTGTTTTGATATAATTGATAAATTAAATTTCATTAATACAAATCTAAGCAATTTTATAATCTTGGTATAGATTTTTTACAAACAGTAGCTGATGATTAAAAATTCCCAAATTGAAATCATGTTTTTAAGAAAATGCAAATTTTGCAAATATGTAACATCATGAAAAAATTTTCCTTTCGTAATACAATTTTAACTAGTTAAAAACTTTAAATCATAATCTTTGATTGTATGTATATTTCTATATATATCAATACAAGAGCTCTGCAACTCTCAAATTACTTCAGATGATATTTAGTCCCTTAAAATAATTTGCAAAAACATAAAAAAAAATTGCTTAAGCCATAGAAAAGAGGGGGTGGGGAGATTCTAGAAATGGAACGTAAAACCGAGTATTGCTTGGTCAAGGTCACGAAACTAAAATAAATCGCTTCTTAGAACAATGTGCACCATTCTTAGACAAAACCACTGCGTGCACACGTTTGATGCCCATGAATTGTCATTCAGCATGTGGAGTGTTTATCGACGTAATAAGAAAAACATTTGATTTATCATGTTCCATTAAAAGTCAAATCAGGATCGGTCAGTACCTGGGAACACTGATTCCAGTAATTTTTCTTGGTTGCCTGCACACGTGCAGTCGCTGTGAGCACTTATCGAAAATAATTCATGGATAGTGAAATAACAAACAACTAACCAGCAATTAATCGACCACAGAGCAATTGATTCCACGCATTGTTCATAAAAGGCGAAAGGCTGCAATGGCCGAAATCACCAACAACTACCACAGTAGCACCCCAATGAATTTGTCTCGATTTATAGAGACACTCTCACTATTGTGTATGACATCCTTGAGCTGACGGCACGTCACCACAATAGGTCATAGAATATCGGCAGTCTTTTCTTCGAATCACGTTTTCTAACTATCGTATTGACAAGTGAGTGCAAGTACACCAATTTCCAAGGGAAACCTAGCACTTGGGTGCACAGATGGTCAGATACAATGTTTTTGGGAGGGGGATACATAAGAGAGAGAGAGAGGGCACACCTCATCGAATAATCTCTAACGTATATGCGCTATGGGAATATCATTGCATACCAAGTTCACCTCTACATGGCAAGAGTACACCTGGTGACTGATGGCGTTTAACAATAGGATAAGGAACCGTGCCATGAGGGACGAAACGTGATTCGTCAGGAAGTGACTCAAAGAACATTCAAGCCGTGTCTTGCCCTCCAAATCAACCTGATCTGAATCCAATCGTACTTTTGTACTGTCCCGATATCACCTCATAATGTGCGGAAATTGCAGGCCCAGCCTGATATCAGATATCTCAGACCATTTATTAGCTCCTTATCGAGTCAATGCATCCAGGTGCTGGCGATTTTTGAAAAGGTGAAAGGTAATCCTATTTCGTATTAAGGTGATAGTAATGTACCGGCTCTTCAGTGTGTGTATATATATATAGTTGATCTTATTATTTACTAGTTTTTACTTTAATGCGGTACTGCTATAAGTTTGTTTTGTATTGGAGGGAAATATTTACCTTGCAAGTGTTGAAGTGGTATGTTTACTTATCTAAACAGTATTTCATATAAAATATTATTATTTCTATATTATATATAGTAAGTAGTTTTTATTAATTTTTTCCTGTTATTTAATTTAATAATAATGTATTTTATTTTCTAATAATTACATATTTATAGAATTCCCTCCTTTCCCTATAGCCTCGTAGTACAGGCAAATAGCAGGTGAAGGTTGGCTGGCCACAAACATTGTTTAAACCAACATCCTTGGTTCCTAAGGCCAAGAGTTTGCTATTATACCACTGTGGCTCTAATATTTCTTACTCTCTCTCTCTCTCTATTCTGTCTAGTTATACTAAGGAATATAATTATTTGTAAATATTATTATTATTGTGGATAATATATATATATATATATTATAGGCCCAGTGGCCGAGTAGTAGCGTATTGCACTTCCGTACTACAGACCCAGGGTTGAAACCCCGGGTTGAGCAAGGTTGAGTCAGCCTTTCATTCCTTTAGTGAGTCGATTAATGAGTACCAAACTTGCTTGGAAACTAAATATTGGGGGTTTCACGTCAGACTGACCCCCTGACCGTAACATCTGATCATGCAACTCAGTGCGCAAGGTCACGAAAACTGAGATGGGTACAAAGGCCTTTACCCTCCATGGTCTGTTGCTCCACTTGAGTTTAGTTTTAGAGTTTAATTCATATATATCTATATTTAACTTCGACCTGTAATGTTTCGTAAAACTTCTGTTGTTTATAGTTTAGCTTTAAACCAAACCTGTTTAAATTTAGTATTTCGTTAATGATTATATATAAATAAAATTCGATGACTATGTATTTTAACTGATTAAATAAAAATAATTTAAGTTTTTTAACAATGTAATAAAGATGAAAACTTTAGAGTGCCAAGATATGAGCTTTATTATACATAAAAAGTAGGCTATAAGGAAAAAAACCTTAAAAAATGCTGTTAATTATTTCAGATAATTATGAATTTTTAAATATGAAATACTTTATTTATTATGATATCTTCCTGTGATTACAGGACCAAAAAAAAAAAACATATACACTTTTACAACAGAAATAAAGTTTTAAGGATAATATTTATGAGATTCTTGATTTGTGGATTCGGTTTGATTATCACTCAGTACAAACATTCAAAATGGAATTATTCAATTACAATTCAACAGATTAGTGACAAAGCATAAGCTTAATTAATAAGCAGTTATCTGAGGGATTACACTAATTATTATGTGTCGTCTAAAAGCTACTTAAAGGAACATTGAAGCAAGATATGAGAGATATGAAATATAAAAATTTAACATAATGGCTGATTTTGTTATAATTTTGCAGGATCATTTGGTATTTTCTTAATCAAATTTACTGTATGCTCTCGAAATTTCATCACTTAGCAACCGACGAATTCGAATCAGAAGTAGAATGTTGGTAGAGATACGCTCCAAATTCTATTAAGACTAATTGATGGAATAGAAAATCGTTTGGCAATAAAATCACTTAACCATTTCTCTTCGAATTCTAAATAGTTCTCATGCAAATAATCTTGAAATAAAAATTATATTTTTGCTGTATTTTAACACATACAAAATATTTTATCTTTATTCCCAATGAATTTATTACACACTTTTTATATTAGTCTCTCAAATTCGAATTTTTAAAATCAAATTTGATTTTAGGCGACTGACTGTGTTCAAAACAGTGATTTTGAAAAAGCGTATAAATGGATAATTTTTTGACATGCAGGTTGAATAAGGATATACATATAAAATTGCTTTCAGATTGTTATTACAAGAAAAATTTAGACACGATTTTTTAGCAAAAAAGGAAGATAGACTGACATGTTTTCAAAACTTTCTCCTTTCACGAAAAAATGCTTCTGTAATGATAATAATATATCGCTTTTATATAGTTAGGACACCTTTACCAGGGTTATACTAAAATTTTCGAAATATATAATTTCGAAATGGATTTAGTCGTTTTCTATTATATTGGACTACAGAAATTTTGACAAAAAACACCCGTTATTATTTCAATTGATCGTAACTCTGAAAATAATGTGAATTTTTCAAAAATATCGTTCATTGTTGGTATAGAAGGCCTAACGATATTGTAGGCGAAATATTATTATTACAGAAGCATTTTTCCTAAAACGAGAGTGTTTTGGGAATATTTCCTTCTTTCTTGATTTGTTGCTAAGAAATTGTATCTAAGTAATTTTTTCTTGTAATAATATTCTTAAATCATTTTTATATGTATATTCTAATTCAATGACATCAAATATCAAAAATTATTCAGAAAAGTTTTTTTCAAAATCACAATTCCAAAGGTCGTCTGGCTCTCTATCTATCCTCTCTCTCTCTCTCTCAGTCACCTTAATGCATCCCACTATACTTGCGACAACTTTTAAAAAAATGGAGATATTGGGATTTTTTATGGTTTTTAGATTTATTTAGTACATTTTAAGAAAAATATGCTACAAATAAGAAAAGAAAAATAAACTATTATTGCTAAAATGGAAAAAAATTGGTAAATATTTACAACAAACAATATAAACGCGGCAAATTTTGTACCAAAAGTTTATGAACAAATTTTCAATTCTGATGTGTTGCTATGTTATTCATTTTTGAAATGACCATCAGGATAACAGATGTTTTAGTTTTTACAAAAACTACAGTACCTTACCTTAGTTATTACATTAAATTGCTTAAAATAACAGTGCTTATATTCACATAAGGGACTGTAAATTTTGTAATAAAACAGTAATTGATAAATCTGAAAGTTAAAACACTTCTACTATTATACAAAACAGACACAAAAAATTTCAGTTGATTATTTTCAAAACTTTTTTAGCAATCGCTGCCCTTTAGCATTTTTAAAAAAAACACACATTTCGAGTAAAATGCGTTTTAAAGTATGACATCTTACTTAAAGTAATGGCATTTGTTTTTACTAAAGCACTTGTAGTTTTTGTTCTAAGGAACGTAAAATAATAAACTTGGTATTTTTATAAAGCTAATGAAATGGCCTATAAAATAAAATCATAAAATTTTGTCAATTTTTGGCAAATTTCACATTTTTAGGGTAGTCGGATACCTTAAATAACTGAAACTTTACTTCATGAAATAAGTGCAATTTTGTTTGTTCGGAAATTAATATAAATCTAATTAATGAATTAATGATCCAAACTAATTGAATTAAATTCATTCGAAGCTAGTAGCTGCCTATAATTTCTACTTATTCTTCCTTTTCAAGATCATAATTACAGCATACATACAATTCCTGCAGTGGTTGCCAAATTACATAGACTAAGTTTCATTATAAATTCTCTCTACAACAAAGAGAATCAAATTTAAATGAAACCATTATCATAACATGACAGACGATTTTTATATATTCTGCCATAGTAACTAAGAAAAGTTTTTTAAGGTTAAAATAATCGTTGAATATCGTTTTGCTGATCACCTATTCATTCTCTAGCAAAATGAGCAACCACAAAATTTTCAAATGCACAGACAATAGTTATTAGCTTTTCAAAGAAAGAAATTTTAAATTTACAGAAATTTAGAGCAGATTGAATGCCTTCAGTTCGGTAATAACACCTTATCGAAGTCTCGAATATGTAAATACTATGAGATACTTAAAAATGGCAGTGAAAAAGTTAAACTTTTGCCTCATAATCATTAACTGATGACAAGTTTAACTAGAACAAATATTTTAGAAATTATTCCTGATCGCCTCTGAATAATAGTGAACAAAGTTAGTGCCTAAATATGCATAAATTATGAAATTGTGCAATTCATTATTCGGAACAAGATGCAATTTTGTTAGGTCATAAGAAAGTGAGTGCGTGGAGTTTTGAATGCAAATTAAAAGATGTTAGACGTATGAATCAGTCTGAAGCAGATGAAGATATAGTTTTTGGGGCGAATTTAATCCCGTAACGAAAGTTGAGGGCATCATTAAACAGTCTGACACAAAGCTGTCCAATTTGGATTGGCAGGAAAAAATAAAATTGATCCATTAAAAGAAAAAACTCGGGTATTTGCTTGAACATTTCTGGCTTCAGTTTGTATAGATTTCTACTTTCAAAATATTTTTTACATTTAATTTTTTCTATGACTGACCTACAATTAATGCACTATTTTACTACAAACCTTTCGAAATGGTCGAAGCAGCGTTTCTCAAACTGGGGGCCGCGCCTCCATAGGGGGCGTGATAACCCTACGAGAGGGGCGCGAGTATACTGGGAAGTCGAAAACAAAGGTTTATTTAAAAAATTATTACTTTACTCAAAATTAACAAAATATATATATATATATATATATATATTCTGACATTAAAAAATAAAATACACATTTACACTGATATAATACACTTATAAATATATCAGTGCTGCATAATGTATTTTATAATCAATTTAAGAACTAAGATACTAAGTTAACTACTAAGTTAAGAACAAGTTTAATAACTTACAGACCCCAAGGTCTTGTAAAAATAAAATTACATTCAAAAATTAACACTTACCTTGATAATTTGAACGATTTATAATTAATCCCTTAAACGGCAGTTAAAAATTACGATCTTCGCTATCCAATCATACTGTTTTTTAACACGTAAACAAGTGCGTATGGTGTATTGCGGAGGGGGGGGGCGAGGTAGAAAAGGAATAAATAAACAAATAATATGAAATAAGTAAATCTGTCTCAAACCCTGTCAAATCTTCAATCGTTCCAAGGTCTTCGAAATAGTTTTAAGAATAGCAGTGCATAGAAAACATAGTACACTGCTGGCCACTGTAAATGCAACGCCCTGAAGGAAGCACGCAAATAACATGAAATTTACAACACGCTTTAGAGGAGGTGAGATATGCAAATGATTAGAATTTCAGCGCAGACACACATCACGCACGCCTGTGGCGCCACCTCAAAGCGCTATTTAAGGCTTGGAGATTTCGACGATTTCAAGTTCGGCAATTGTGTTTTTCTTGTGGTTTTTTCAAAAAACGATCAGTTATGTCTCGTAGAAAACAGCGATCAGCTTTTGATCAAGTATCCGAGTTCGACAGAGGAAGGATAGTGACCTACCGAGATTGTGGATTATCTTTCAGGGAAATCGGTAGTCGTGTTGGACGAAACCAAACAACTGTAATGCGGATATGTTATCTTTGGATGCAGGAGGGTACGACGGACCGACGTGGTCGATCGCATCCATCTCAGTGCACCACAAATTGTGCTGCTACACCAGATCAACTTTGGCAACGTGTGGAAGCTTCTTGGTCTGCTGTACCCCAAGAACACATCCAAAGTCTCTTTGAATCAATGCCGAGGCATGTGGCAGCGGTGATCTCCAACAACGGCGGCTACTCTGGCTACTGATTCTGGCAGTAACCACACTTCACAGATATCTATAAATGTAATCATTTGATACTAGGTCAACATGTTATCAACAAAATAAATTTTGTTGTTCTATCTCTTGTCTTTCTTGGTGTTACATTTACGGTGTCCAGCAGTGTACTTCAGAAAGACATATATATATATATGTCCGGTGCATTTAATGCACTGGCTGAGCGCGAGACGTTTATATACGCCGGTGGCACTCGTAAAGAAGGTTAAGTGGAGGTTAAAGTCGTGATGTAGTTTTAGCGTCAAAGTATATTATTATTGAATTCAATACATTGTTATTTTATGGGGAGGGGGGCGTGATGAATATAATGATTGAATATTGGGCGCAAGTATTAAAAGTTTGTGAAGCACTGGGTTTAAGCAAAATATCGAGCCAAAAGACGTTCCGTTGCGATCCGCAACGTTCTCCATCTCTAGGAAAATGACTAGAGAAAAATTTAGGAACTATCACCAGAAAACTCGAACATCCTCTCTACGGTTCGAACTTAACACTTTCAAACTATCTTTTATTTGGTCTTTTCAAAGAAACTTTAGGAAGAGAAAATATTTTATCTAATGAAGAAGTAGAAAAATTTGTACACAGTTTGGCTTCTCGTACACGTCAGACAATTATCATACAAGTATTTAAAAAAAACTCCAAATACGTTGAAAAAAATATGTAGATCATAAAGGAAGTTACATAGAGAAAAATACCATTGTACAATTTTGGAATACGATATTTCAGGGGAAAAGTACCTTTTTAAAAAGTCTTATTATTGATCAACCTTCTTATTTGATTTACTTCAGAATTTGAACAAAAAATATATACAGCTCTTAGAGATTTTGCTTACAAATCTAGGGTCGCTTTCATTATCTAAGGTTTAACTGACGTCGCGTCAGAGAAAACCTTTGTTGTATGTAAACTATGTTTCTAAACCAGTGCTTCTCAAACTTTCAATATTTGCGACCCAATATTCATTCATAATTTTCATCGCCCCCTTTCCCTCCATACAATAACAATGTATTGAATTCAATAATCCTATAATGTGGCGCTAATGTTACAGTACGACTTTAACCTGTCACTGCCATAAATAAACGTCTCGCTCAACCAAAGCGTTAATTTCTGAGACGTAAATATACGTCTTTCCGAAGTACGATCTTTTCTGTGCACTGCTATTCAAAAAATTCAAGCTTTGGAATGCAATAAAAAAGCCTTGACAGTGTTTACAAAGGATTTACTTATTTCAGAGGATTTCTTACTTTTATTCCTTTTCTTCCACCTCCCCAATGCATCCCATACACACGCCTACGTAGAAAACGGTGGCATTGGGGAGCGAATCACGTATCTTTTAATCGGCAGTTGAAGGATTAATTATAAACAGTACAAAGTATCAAGATAAGTGTTAATTTTTGCAAACAGTTTTATATATGACAAGCCCATGGAGTCAATGGTAATTATTAAACTTGTTCTTAACTTAGTATTGCTAAATTAATTATAAAATACATTGTGCAGTACTGATACATTTATAAGTGCCTTATATTAGTGTAAATGCGTATTTATTTCTTTTTTGTCAGAATGTATTTTGTTTATTTACTTTCAGTAAATTAATAATTTTTTTAAATAATCTTTTGTTTTTGATTTTTTAATATGCTCGTGCGCCCCTAGAGTTATCACTCCCCCTAGGGAACGAGTCCCACAGTTTGAGAAACGCTGTTCTAAACTATTGCCTTGAACTATAAGGTATACATATTTTTAAGTAGCGGAAGAAAGGCGTTTATAATCTTAGTAAAATTATATTAAGGGAGAGTGCAATGTGTTCGCTCTAGGTCTGTCTTTTCCTATCTTACATATCTATATCTCACTTATCTATATCTTTATTACCGCACCTTATACAATACATAACACCAACGACGTTTTTCATATTTCTACACAGTTTTTCAAATAACCATATCAGTTCAAGTACCACATTTACAGTTTTTAATAAAAAAATGGCATTCAGAATCGCAATATCTGACTAACATTTGTTATTCTTCATGCCAAGTAATTCGATAAATCTAGACACGTTTATTGTGTTAATCAATCGAATAAAATTGTTTTTCTAACAACTTTTTAGAAAGGTTAATGACATATGTATTATTGAGAATTACGAACAGGTGCTACAAGGCTTATGATATCTTAGGAAATACAATGTTCTAGATTCAAACAAACAAAAAAATGCACTTATCAAATGACAATATATCAGATTTTTTTTTAATCTCTTAGGAGTTTATTTAAAAAATTCCAAAATAATGCTTAGATTAAAGACATATAAGTAGGTCAAGTATTATTATGCAGAAAATGTGTTTTTTACAGAGGAAGTTAATTTTTGTCTCTTATTTTCTAGTTTTGATAACACATAACTAGACGGCAAGATAAAAATCGTGTGCATTAACTTGTGCTGCCAGTTTCGAGTAAATAAAAACCTCAGGTCCGTAGAAATTTTTAAGTTCATCAGACTTGTCAACAGCATACACCAAAAAAGTCTTATCGGTCAGTTTATGTAAATTTGGATACATAGATACGATTACTTTTTTATGAAAGTGGGAACTCTGAAGTTAATCTAAGAGATACGAGCTAAAGAAACCGAAAAAGATTGGTGTAAATGACTGATATTGAATGATTTTAATAAATAAAATTATACTTCAGTTTGCTGAAACTGCCGTCCTCAAAGCAAATATGTTGGTACTGCGCATACCTCTTCTTTATCACAAATATGAAAACTTCCATTATCTCTAAGTAAATAACGAAATTGTTCCTTTTTTCTCATGTATACGAAAAGTAGAATAGTCTCATCAATACTGCGTAACCACATTATGATAATAAGATTTTTATGTCTCTTGGTGTTCAAAGTGAAAAACAACTTATTTAAAAAAAAAGATTTATTGTGTTATATAAATTAGCTTTATTCGTAAGAGAGATTGTTTATAGCACATCTTAGCGGTAAAATTAGCTATCCGATCTCGAATAATCTGTACAAGAAGCGTGAATATAGTTTATTGTTAATTTGCTGAACAATAAAGAATGCGAATAAATACTGTAAAGAATAACGCATGTGAACGCTTTCTTGCAGAACAGCGGTTACCAACCTTCAGGACTTCACGGGCAGATTAATGCATAATTATTTTTTGTTTGGCGAACCACTGATAAATTGACCTCTATATGGCGGACCAGCTTAACTATATTGTCCCTTATTTACGTCTCTATTTCAATTTCCATATCACTAAAAATAAACTTCAAGAAAATCAGAAACAAACCTGCAACACAAAGCAATATCAACAAACTTAAGTGTTATGCTGCCAATTTACCATGGTTGCCAACTTTCAATTTCAAATGTCACTAGGTACATCGGCAAAAGCAGCAATAAAGTCACTAAACTCAGAAGGAATTTCATTAAAAGTAGAAGCAAAGTTTTTAAAAAGTATCATCCATATTCCACAATAAGCTTTGTCATTTTTGAAACTGAATCTTTTCACAAAAATATTAATAATGTTCCAATTTTTCTACGGAACATCCAAAATTTTTATGGACCACTATTTGGCGATCGCTGTTCTATAGCGACACACTCACAAAATAGATGCCTTGCTTTGTTTTTTTACGTTGCGATTACACTCACATCATAAAAATACGTAAATAGCTTTAGAACTTCCATAGATAAAAAAATCAGTATTTCTTTTCATTTCATTTTTTAATAACGTAAATTCAAGAGTAATTTCTTTTGATGATATTCTTGATTTAACAAATTTTTCGTTCGTTGATTTAAATCTAAACTCAACTACAGCTTGAAGGCAACATTGATGCATATATTCATCATGTTAAGATAATGTTCAGTCCTTTTACATATTAGATTTATTTTGTTTGTCAGGGATATTTTTAATAGAATAAATAAATTAGTCTTTATATAACTAAAAAGAATTCATTATGTAAGAGGAAAACGATCTGGAACAATGTTTTCAAATGCTTATTTCCTGCGATTTTATATGTAAAATATCGATAATTTTACCCAAAGCTGATAGCATTTTCTTCCCAAAATTGTTTTATTCCACTTACTAAAACAGTAAACCTGTTTCACAGTTCAAACAGCCATGAATGAATTTTCAATATACAGCTTAAAATGTAATCAATCAGTATGCAAGCGTAGAAATAACAATCATTATTATTTTTATAGCTGAGTTACTCCTTTCGTGCAATCATGTAAGTTGTTTTTCTCTCCTCTAAAGTATGCAAAATAATAATACAAATAATTAAAGATACCAGTTTTTCAAGTAGAGTAACAATTCGGGATGAAACTTCTTGTATTCAAATTTTTACAACAAATTACATAAAGAAAAAAATATAAACTTGTTCTATATTAAACAACAGTTCTGCCATTTATTACATACGTTTACTTTGCTTCCTATTCTTTATCTTATTTAAAAAATGAAACACGGATACCAGACACAAATACGATATATTTTTAATACTGATCTAAAAGTATTGGCATCCGAACTTTGACAGTTTTTTTTTATATACATATTTTGAGCAAATGTAAAAGAGATTACTCAAGTATGTGATATTTAAATGAATTTTAGTAACTGATAAACCGTTAGTAATTGCTAACGCAATCCTCGAAATAAGTATTATAGAATCTTTCGGTTAATTCGAATAGCTTTATTTGTTAATTCTACAGAGAAAACCTTTCTACTTTCTTAATTGTTATTCTATTCTTAATTATTTTACCAACGCTGTTTTCTATTAATATAGTTTTTTTTTATTATTAACTCCATAGAGTTTTCTGTTCTTTCTTTTCTATTTTTGATTTTTTTTTTTCATAGAATCGTTTGGTATTACTTTCAGAGTCTACATATTCATAAATTTGGAAAATATATGAGAAGAATAATTAATCTCGTATATTTTCGTTGAATCGATACCAGCAATAATTATTATTGCTGGTATCGATTCAACGTAAAGTCATAACATATACAGGTAGACTAAATTCCAGATTTTATTGGAAAAGAAATTTTTTTTTTTTGACTTTATAAAGTAATATGCCATAAATCTTGACACTAGTAGTAAAAATTAATATTTTGATTCATTATATAATGGATCCAATTATAAAACCCAAATAAAAATTCTAATTTATGGATATATAGGCTGAGATGTCATGTATATATATTCTCTTCAAATTATTGGAGAAACATTGGTTTTTCGTGATTTATGGGAAGGACTTTAAGAGCCGTCAGTTGTATATATCATACATTGAATGTCGTATTTATATTTATCGATTTTTTAGAAAAAAGAGTGAACAAAATTAAAAGATTATATTTTTCATGTATGATATAGCATTGGTTTAACAAGATTTGGTTTGATTTTTATAAGCAGTCTAGTAAAATGCTTCTAAATCATTTGTTCTGTTTACGACTTCGATTTTTTTATATGATATTAACATTAATGACGTTCAATTTATCCACCTGCACGCATATTGATCGTCACATAATTGGCTCCCTAATATATCTTAACTAAAAAAAATTCTTATCAATGATTCATAATGATCTATAGTATCACTATACAATGGCAAAAATTTAATACACTTCCTCTTTTTTTAAGAAGCTGGTTTGCAAATTTCTGCATATCAAAGCGGTTGTTAAAGGACTGTAGGGATTTAAAAATACAAAAAAAAAGTTGATATAAATACATTTTTATTTTTAAATTTTTAAAAATCGAATCAGAATATAGTATCTACCTTATTTTATGAAGGGAAGGCAATAAATTCTTGACAGAGTTTCTTAAAATTAAAAAAAACTTATTTTACATCAAATACGTCTGAATAAAATTAATTTACAGGAAAGACAGGAAAATACAGTTGCTATAAATTAATGTAGGATAACCTATAAAAATTCTTTGGAACATTCAATATATAATTTTTTTTTATTTTAGAGACTTGGGTGAAGAAAAAAATATATTCATATATATATATGTGTGTACTTCTCTCGCATATCTAAACCATAATAATGTAAACTCAATCATGGAATGTAAAAAATGGACAGAAAACTTTATAAGAGTACATATAATGTTTATTTCATAATTTCTTTTACATTTTTTTAAATTGTTATACTTTTGTATCATTGAAATTTAAACTGCATTTTATCAATTGAAAAAAAAAAAACATGAAAAGATAAAGCTTTAAGAAACTCTTCAAATAAGTTGAAAAAAACGTAGAAATGATTATAATAAACAAAACCTGCACTTCAATCATAAAAGTGTGTGTGTGTGTGTGTGTGTGGTGTGTGTGTGTGTGTGTGGTGTGTGGTGTGTGTGTGTGGTGGTGTGTGGTGGTGTGTGTGTGTGGTGTGGTGGTGTGTGTGGTGTGTGTGTGTGTGTGGTGTGTGTGTGTGTGTGTGTGTGTGTGTGTGTGTGTGTGTGTGTGTGTGTGTGTGTGTGTGTGTGTGTGTGTGTGTGTCCTCCTTAAGCTAATCTCTGCTCAGCAAAAGTAACACATTGTTACAAATTTTGTGTAATGAGCGCTTAAAATAGTGCAAATAATTTATATCTGGATGTGTTATACGTTAATATTACTTTCTGTTGTATTTATTTTATGTTAAAATTATAAGATTCGCAAGTAACTCCGTTCTTATAGTATAATTGTGATTCAATGGAAACATAGCGAAATGTTGGTCATAGAGCCAAGTTGGCATCATTTATGGCGACCACGTTGGCAACTTGACGATTGATTGAACGGTGCAGAAGTTGTTCTGCTGTAGCGCCACCTGGTGGGGAGCTGAAACAAAGAGGGTTGCACAAAAACCTTCTCCACAAAAAAATACATATACATGCATTTTTCACAATGATCAGTTGAACGGTGTTGGAGTGAAGTGATTTCATATATAACTACAAACATATAGAGAGAGATTCTAATTCACAGGTGACAGTATATATTAAAAGAACGGGCTAAATCTATGTGACGTTATAGTTACACGGTAAATACCAATCACGAGTTTCCAACAATCAGTGCCTGCGATTCGCGGTTGCCTACTTTTGATTTCTGCAGATTCTTTTTAAAAGTACATATATTTAAAAAGTAGTACTGCCATTGATAAATAAAATACACTTGATTTAAAAGCACACAAATAATAAAATTTTTAAATTTGAAAAACTTTTTAAAGAATCTTAATATTTGAGCATCTTTATCTAATCATCAAATCTGAAATTCTTATCTAAATTTTACAAGAACAACAAGTACAAGCCAAATGTCAGAATTGAATTCATTGGAGATCACGTGATTTTATTTATCATGTGACCACACATGAAGTTAGCTCATTATTAATTTATGCACTTTTTTAAAATCACCTTTCCGGACGTAGTCGAATACCTGAAGGATTTCAATATAATTATAATCAAATAATTTATTTCGACTAAATAAAACTTTAAATGTTGGGCAAAAATGTTATACTATGTTCAACATTATGTACAAGTTTGAAAAGCAATGCTTGTTTACACATTTTTTAACTTAATAGTCAGTCCCTACCTAAATGTTTTCATACACCTCAAGAAAAGTTGAAAACCCAAATAGTGGAAATGGGACAAGTTCAAGGCTCAAATAGCGGCGAAAATCGACGTCATCATCTCAACTAACGTCACTTTTTGATTAAATTACGCAGTCATTCAACCACTTCATCAGCATTTTGTATTTTTCCCGCCCTGACGGAAGGAACCTTTGTCAACAGGTGGCGTCGGTTGGCTAAAATTCCCGACAAGTTTTTGGAATAAATTGGAAGTGTGTTCAAAACAGCTGTCGCCAGTCTGTTTGCAGTCAATAATGAAATTGTTGAAAACATGCGCAGCAATTGTTGTTTCATAAAGGTTACGGCCCTGACTGACTGTTGGTTGTCCCTGACTGTGCTTGCTTATTATAATTTTGAAAGTTTTGGAATGTTTGTCTTCCTCTTCGAGAACTTTCAAACTTAAATGGTACAAAAAAAAAACAAATGTTATAATCAATGTTTTTTAAGATTTTCATTAAGTTATATATTTTAGTAATTAGTTCAAAAAAGTTAATTTTTATGCAGTTGGTAATAATAAGTTAGTTTTCGAATACTTATTTTTGTTCCAATAACTTTCTAATAAAAAAATTATAAATTATTCATTGAAGTCTGTAGCTTAAAGGCTCTTTTCATACAACTACCTGTCTATACAAAAATCATTTCGATAACAATACTTTAGATTATTTTGTTTTGGAAAAAAAATACAATTTATAAGTTTTTTCAAAAAAAAAAAGATGTATTTTGCTAAACTGAGATTGAGAGAAATGAAAAAAAATTAATTTAATTTATGTAAAAAAAATTTGGATTGTTCTATTCGTTATTTGAATAGGGCATGGAAATATCGACACTTTACTTTAAGATGAAAATTGGAATCAGTTTTCAATTGTGCCTTGAATTGATCCGTTCTAAGCAAACATAAGAAAATTTCATATTGGAGTTATTCCTAAACGCTTTATGCAAATAAATCATAAGCAGTATCAATACAAAATCTATGGATTTGTTTCCTTTGGTAAGGAATTCATATTAAAATTCTTGGTAAACCTCGATGACTTTGATTTTATGTATTTTCACTTTCAAAAAACACATAAATTAAGATTTTTTTGGAATAGTTAATGGGAATTAAATGCTGGTATGACATATAGAGTAGCTGGAAAGAATTTGTAGAATAAGAAGTTCATAGCCAACAGACTCACATTTAATCCAACCAAAAACTGTCAAATGTTTAGGACAGGTGTATATTAAACTATAGATAAGATTAACTCATCATGCTGTTGTAGTGAAGATGAGGAATGTAGGATGCCAAATAAGATACTGATTGTCTTCTGTACATGAATTAAAATGTAGAATTATACGGGTCAGAGTCAGGCTTACTTAGAGTCAGGCAAAAACTAGAAGATAAGTTTAATAAATGAAATTAATTTAACATTGGAAAGATTTTTTTCACGGTATTAATGATTATTTGCATTTTACTTGATATTTTGCATTCTCACACATGCTCAATTTAAATCACTCTATATACTTGCTTACTTGCTGTGCACTGATGATGGATTTTATTGCATATCTTGTGTGTGCGTGTTTGCGTGCATGTGTCTATGTATTTCAATGTAATTTTTCTTATTACTTTCTATAAAAGCAATAATTATCTACATATATAACGTAAAGAATAATAGTAATTCCCTTTTAAAATACTACTAATTAAAATTCTTCTTTTAATAAAAGTATGTTCTTAAACTAAACTATAAGTTGAAATAATCTCTGAATTTTAAGAAAATTAAAATTACTTACAACAGCTATTCTGGTTAAATAAAATTTATGTTGTCTTTTATAGTTATTTCCTTTTTGTTAAATTCACCTTAACTACTTAACCACTAATCCGACTACTTGAGACAATTTTTTTTTAAAAAAATGGAGATATGGGGATTTTTTTGTTGTTTTTAGATTTGCTTAGTACATTTTAAGAAAAATATACTAAAATTAAGCAGAGAAAAAAAATTATTATTACTAATATGAGAAAAAAAATGGGTAAAAATTGGCAAAAAATAACATAAACGGGGCCCATTTTGTACTAACAGTTTATGAACAAAATTTCAATTTTTAAATTATCACGTGTTGCTATGTTATTTATTTTTTAAATGACAAAAATTAGAGGACTTTATCTTACATATTATATGAAATTGCTTAAAAAAATAGTGATTATATTCACATAAGGGATTGTAAATTTTGTAATAAAACAGTGATTGATCAATCTGAAGGTTAAAACACTTTTACTATTATACAAAACAAACACAGAAAATTTCAGTTAATTATTGTCAAAACTTTTTGAGCAATCGCTGTCCCCGTTTGAGCATTTTTAAAAAAAACACATTTCGAGTAAAACGCATTTTAAATTATGACATATCTTGCTTAAAGTAATGGCATCTGCTTTTACTAAAACACTTGTAATTTTTCTTCTAGTGAACGCGGAAAATAATAAGCTTGGCATTTTTATAAAGCTAATAAGATGACCTATAAAATAAAATCATAAAAAATTTGTCAATTTTTGGCAAAATTCACAATTTTAGGGTAGTCGGATACCTTAATGAATAAAATTTATAAATAAATCAAAAATAATTGAATACATTTTATTAATTATTTATTCAAACATATCAACTATATATTCAAAGAAAAAAATTACAAATTCTAAAAAACTGAAAAATTGCGATTCTAAAATTCAATTTGAAATCAATGCTGGTTAATTTCTAAGGACTTCAAATTTCTGAAACGTTAATGAGAAAACAAAATCGTATGACTAAACAATGAATGGATAAAAAAAAGTTTTTTTATGAAATAAATGAAAAATAAATTTTTTTATCATGTTTTACGTAAAATTACCTCGTCCTCAAGTTACTCTTCATATCAATAATTGCTTTAACAAAAGAAAAAAGGCTGAAAAACAAACAATCACAAAGAACATTTCAACACTTCAAAATACTTTTCAATGTCTATCTGTTTCAAGTGATAGCTTAAATAAATATTCAATAACACGATAATGAGAAAAACGTGTATTTTTGCGTGACCAGATGCACAACATGGATTCTACCAAGCTCTGTTTATATCTGGTATGTCACCAAATTTTGCTGATCTTGGATACTATCAATGATCGACAACTTATTGGTTTACGTGTAAGATTGCACGCCAAGAAAATATCGATTAAATTAAATTATCCAATATTTTTTGCCTTTTTTTTTATTTAAAAAAATTTTAATGGGTATGAAAATTTCATTAATTCTTATTTATAACTGGATTTTTTACGTAACTTCTTGAATTAATAATTAAAAAGCATTTTACGGCACTCAGAAACAAAACTAAGCGTCATTATTTTACATCTTTTAATAGAACAACAAAATTAGAAACATTTTGGTTGTTGTTGAGTTGAGTAGTTCATCTATCGCTTTGCCAAACGATTTTAGGTTTTGTTTCAATGATGAAGCAACAGAATAATCTATGGGGTTTTTTTCATGCAAGAGAATTTTTAAAATAAGACTTATTGTCGTAGCAAGCATTAAAAAAAATTTATGAGTGCTAAGGAAACTAAAATTAAATTTTTGGAATAATACATCTTTTTTAGATAATTCACATGCCTGAAAGAAATTGCAATTCGAAACGAAATCGCAAACGAATGAATAAATGGAATAGCAAAGATAAATAACGGCGTACAGTCACGTAATGTTCTTCGGAAATATACATAAAAAAGTAGGGGGGACGTAAAGTTATCTAACGTATTAAGCAATTTGTATAAAATTAAGAAAAAATATCAGCTTTTTTTTTCTTCCTGCATATTTAAATGTTTTTTCTTGTATATTGTGTGAATATATGCAAGAGAGCTACACTCATGTTCATAAATTAAGGATAATTCAGAATCACACAGAAATTCAACTCTAAAATAAAAATTTCACCTGTAGAATTATCACACACATCTTGAAGAAGAATGCAAATTACAGGAAACCACCAGATGGCGCGAATAGTACATCACAATGACGAGAGTGTAAGAGAGGGGTATATAAGGAATGGTGGCAAAGAAGTAAAATTGTTCACAAGAGCTTTAAAAGCCTTTCAGCGCAATATCCGCATAGTTATGGCACAAAGGAAGCATTTGGATGATTTTTACGTGGTAGATTTATCGGACGACTGGAATGTGGACGTACCATCTGGAAGTATCCGAGGAACTTGGAATCGCCCAGAGTGTCATCTCCAGGCTTTGGCAACGATTCCAAGATGATGGTAATGTGAGTAGATGTTACAGCACAGGTCGCCCCCGAGTTACAACGCCGAATGAGGACCGGTATTTGGCAGTTACTGCCAAAAGAAACAGACGGAGCACAGCATCAGACCTATTTCGTCAGCTCTCTTCAGATACCGGTACCACAGTTTCAAGGCAGACCGTGTACAGACGTTTAGGGCACATTGGTCTATATGCTCGTAGGCCTGTCAGATGTGTTCCCCTTACCGCAACTCACTGTCGCCTGCGATTAACCTGGAGTAGAGAGCATGCATTGTGGACACCGCAACAGTGGTCTTGTGTGATGTTTTCCGACGAGTCCAGGTTTAGTTTGCAGTCTGATTCTCGCCGGACTTTCATATGGAGAGCGCCAGGTACCCGTTACCACCAAGAGAACACCATTAAACGACACAGTTACGGTGGTGCAGGATGGCTCGTTTGGGGAGGAATTATTCTTGGTTCCAGAACTGACCTGCATGTTCAGAGTGTAACGATGACAGGCCACATCTATCGGGATGTCATTCTGGAACAACATGTACGTTTGTTTCGGGGTGCCATGGGTACTGAATTTCTGTTTATGGATGACAACGCCCGTCCTCACCGTGCAAACATTGTAGACGAATGCCATCAATCGGAGGATATCACCCGTATGGATTGGCCAGCATACTCACCGGACTTGAATCCAATAGAGCATGTGTGGGATATGCTTGGCCGACGAATTGCAGCCCGTCAACCCCCTCCCACCTGTCTACCGGAACTTCGGAGGGCACTGCTTGATGAGTGGTGTAATATTCCCCAAGATCCGATTGATAATTTGCTACTCAGCATGCGTAGGCGTTGTAAGGCCTGTATTGCTTCTTCCGGGAGACATACTCCTTATTAACCATCATACTAACCATGTTATACTGTTTTTTGTAAATAGGTTCTTTTTGGAATTTGCTCCAGGGAGTAAAAATCGCAATTTTCATTAATTATGTCAAACATATAGCATCTTTTTTGCTCTTTACCTTTTGTTTAATAAATAGACTTTACAAATAAGTCAAATTTGTTTTGCTTCTCTGTCTTTCTTTGCCTGAACTTCATTATCCTTAATTTATGGACATGAGTGTATATTAATGTCACATTGTAAAGCAACACGAGAGAAATTAGCTACGGACTTTGTAATTCTGGACCTCGCTCAAGTGACGAGGATGATACCTAATCTGGAACCCCCTCCCCTTTTTTTTAATTACCACACCACCTCAATGGGAAGACATTGAGCCCCGAGAGATTTAACGTCTATCAGTCTGCTCTACACGGCGGGTCTTCAGTAGCACTTTGACTCGAACGCGCGACACACCGACCACGCGTTCGTAACCATATCCACTAAGCTACTGCGGCCACAAATATATGTGATAGATAGATTTTTAAATAAACGATTTAAAAAAAAATTTTAAAAATAGAAATTGATATTTTTCAGCAATATTTTTAAAATTTACTAAGAATAAACTAATAAATTTACATACCAGGTGACAAATTCTTTCTTCAAAAAACTTCTGCAGCACACATGACCCAAAAATTGTAATTCTGTAACGGTTTTTTCAAGAATCAGACCGCAAATCATTAAAATAAAATCGCTTCGTCTTTACATTTTAAAAAAATCTAAACCAAATTTCGAAAAAAAAATGCCTTTCAGAAGCACATTATCATACCCATAGTTTCATCGCACCAAACACCATATGCTTAGGTTCTTCCGTCTTTGCACCAAACATTCCGTTCATAAGTAAACATATTTTATTTTATTAATATTGAAAAAATAACCACGAAAAGTTATGGCTTCTATATTGCAAAACTTTGTTTCAAAATGACTCATAATAACAAAAATGGGTATAATGCCATACACATATTTGTTTCTAATGCACGAGTAATGTAAGTCACAAAAGACAATAAAAAAAAATAATTTAACAAGATAATCCCTTGGTATCTCTTGATAATCACAATTTTTAATTTTCCACATAATCTCCAGCAACGCGTTGATGCACTTATCCCACCGTTTTATCAGAACGCCAATTCCAGTTGCATAAAACTCTTTGGGTTGATGTATCATCCGCAGTAGGACTTCATGTTAAACTTCGCTGTCATATTTTTTTTTTTTTTTTTTTTTTTTTTTTTTTTTTTTGCAAATTGTTTTCCTCGAAGATGTTTCTGTGGGCCAAGCACACTGAAAGCAAATGCTCATTTGGTTATTTTTTTGTGTTCCTCATCCAAGTGACCAGGGGACACAACATGCGCACACTTTTCGGAAGTTCAAACGATTATGCATTATGCTTTACACTAAGCCATGAGAACAAACATCCTATTGCAGTTGCGATGCTGTCACTCTTCGATCAGCTCGATTAAATCTTTCCACCTGTAGCTCAGTAGATTTTGTCGCAATCAAAACAGGATGGCCCCTTCGATCTTTCATCGGCAATTTTGGAACGGTTTGGTGAAAATTTCTTCACCCAATTGTACACTGCTTTACGTGATTAACACTTTTCTCCCTAAAAAACAGGTAACTTTTCTTTGTGAATATTTTTTTATTAAAATCCTTTCGCCAACAAAAATCGTACAATAGATTCGCTGCTATTCTATTGTACAATCATTCAGCCCCATCGCCATTTTTGAAACTTACGCAATTTTTGCATTATGTATGCGTTTGATTGCTATCTACTCAATATGAATTGCAGTGGCGTAATGTACACTCCCGCATTGCGGGGGCCTAGGATTCTAGAGGTCCCAAAGCTTGACTGATGGCAAGTACATACCCATTGTAAAATCCGGCATGGGATCCAAAACCTGACTTTATAGGGGGGGGGTCCTAATAGTCTCCGTTACGCCACTGATAAATTGAATATCTAAAAGATGCATGCGGTTCTCATTTGTCACTATTATTTTGAGATATCTGCCACTGCTCTAAATAGTGCAATATGCATTTGTAACTTAATGACTTACCCTCGTTTAATTGAAAACACCATCTTTAAAACCCTTTTGCGTAGATTGTCAGCTTCCAGAGTGAAGTATCATATCAATAATTCAAAAATTAGTTAGAGGTAATTCTCAGAATATTTTTCCTTTCATCTTGATATTCGTAGTGTTATATCAATATAAATTATTTTCTGAAAGTAACAAATAACAGCTCGGTTTTTTACTTTATCATTACCGTCTTAGAATAAATTTTTAGCTTAACCCTTCATAAGGCCAATGTTAAAATATGTTATGTTAAATTATTTTTGGATTAAGATTGATTTATAAAATATTTCAGTTATACATTATTACAAAAATTAATTTAATTTTTAAGACCATTTTTTTTTTCGTGGGAAGTATGTTTCCATTGGATAAGGGGGATTGGGAGGGGGATAAGACTTTTTATGTCGCATTGCATGATATTTATAAAATATAATTTGCAATTACTAAAATTTACAAAAAGTATTATAAATAAGATATATTTTGCATTCAGAAAATGTAAGAACTTAGTACGTATTACTTTACAATAAATTTCAGAAAATAGGGATCAACACGTATTGTGGGACATTGTAAGTCGTATAAACGCGTATCTTGTTCTCTTTTTCCTGTATTTGAGTGGACCACAAGCGGCAAGAATTACATTATTTTTGTAAGGTTTTGACATATGGTCACCAACCTTAGTACATCGTAACGTCATCTGGAACAGTTTTCTTGCTGCTCGGGAAATTTACAAGCCGCCCTTTGCACTGAAAATCCAGAAATCAGTTTTTGCTCTAGCCGAGGTGCTAGCAGAATGAATCATAAGTAGGAAAATAGCTTCCCATCAGCATTCGAAAATTAATGAAGTTGGTGGGAAGTATACTTCCCACGGCCTTATAAAAGTTAAAATTATTCTCTTTCTTTCTCAAATAAATTAGATGTTACAAGAAATGCAAAATAAAACAATTGCCATAATTTACTTGTCTGCATATATGTATTAATTTACTAATACTGCATTAATTTACTAGAAGAGTATATGTATATTAATACAATTCTGAGTGTTCAAATTTTGCAAGATCTTATATATATATATAAACTAGCCATTACCCGCCCGCTTTGCTGGGTATTTCATGATGTTACATGAAAATGTATACTGTTTATATATATATATATAAATTAATCTTAGTATTAAGAATTCGATTGCATAGAAAAATATTCTTATAATTCTTTATTTAAAAAGGACAGAATTTCCAAATAATAATTTTCCAAATTGAAGTCGAACTATCTTTTTTTCTCTCTCCGAGTGGATTTCCACTAGACCCATTTTTAGTGGATCTCTACTCAATAAAATAAACATTCTTGCCAAATTTCAAGTCTAAATCTAATAGATCAAAAACGGAATGTTTTATCAATAAGCTCCAGCAACCCCTTGAGAGTCGATTTCTGCAAGACCCATTCAACAAACCCGTTCAATTCAACAACGGAGACATACATACCAAATTTCATTAATGTAGGGCTAGTAGTCCGGAAACAGGTTTTTTTTTTCTATCAAATTATGCCGCAAAAGATTCCCTTTCCCCCATAGGAGTCGATTTCTATAAAATCCTTTATTAGCGAATTTCCGTTCAACAAAAGTAACATGCACACGAAATTTCATTAGGGTAAGTAGTAGTTCGATAACGAAATTTTTTCTTATAAGTAAGTCCCGGCACCTCCCCGTCTCCCCCCTTCCCAACAGGAGTCAATTTCCATAAAATCCATTCTTAGCGGATCTATATTGAATAATAATAATAATAATAAACCATGCCAACAAAATTTCAAGTACGGTAATATTTATCTTCAACGCCCCTAAGCCCTTGCATCGGCCTTTCGGGCCGATTATTAAAACACTTTTTGCCAGCGGATCTCTATTCCTGGAAAGAACCGGGCCTACTAAATTTCTAGCATGTAGATCTAATAGCTTAAAAACGGGAATATTTATATATAGCTCCCCTTAAGCTCTCACGCCACCCCTTGTGGCCCAATTTTTGTAAAACCCCTTGTGTAGCGAATCTCAATTTTACGCGAATGGAACATGCCAACTAAATTTCAAGTTTGTAGGTTCAATAGTTCAAAAACGAGAATATTTATCTCCAACACCTCTTAAGCCCCCGCAACACCCCTTAGGGGTCAATTTTACTAACTCAGAAACCTTCACAGGCATGCGTCTAACCATTCCACAAAGTTTCATCGCAATCGGATGAACGGCTTAGGATGGCATAAGAGACATACAGACACACAAACATTCATTTTTATTTATATAGATTTAAATGTTTGTACATTTGCTTGGAACTTATCAGATTCGCTAATGTTTCAAAGAAGCCATAAATATATGCCCCCACCACGATTAAAAAAAATTTTTAAAACTTATTTTTAGTGATTTTTTTTTCTAAAACCCCCTTGCTTAAGGAACAGTTTTTGTGTGTATATATGAAGTCGCCAAATACCATGATATGCATTAAATAGTGGAAAACCTTCCCTTCTGTGTAGAAACCGATTTCTGCATTTAGCAACATCTTTTCTGACTGGCACCGTTTTGTGGAAACCGACTGCCAAGAGGCAGTTGCGGAGTTGTAACAGATAAACATCTCCGTGTTTTTGAGATATTAGACTCGAAATATGACAACTGTTCAGAATAGTTGACTCCTTTCGCCGTCCAGAGATGGCGCCACGAACTGGACTTGGTTTTCTAGTATCCGGAGTGATTTCGGGGAAAACGACATTCCATTGGGATTATTCAGTTGTAATGGTCGCCATTCTTGTGATTATGTTTTAGTGTAATGTTTTTTTCTTTTATCGTACATGTAAAGGCATGAGTGTGTGTGTGAAGTAAATATATACTTGAAAAGTCGACTTGTGAAATCATTGAAGTGAATGATTAATACTCTTCAGCTATATATTTTTCATTCCGCTGTCCAAATACTTCCACAGTGTTCCTACGCCTAGCATGGAAAATGGCGGTAAGTCAAAATCCGTTCGTTATACAATTCATAATTGCATTCCACATCAAACTCAAAATCTAAAGTCTCATTCTCATTCATAACATGTGGTCCGTCGAGCCGGAGAGTTATTGATGTGATTAGTCTTTGTTATTTTAATTATTCGTTTCATACTCGATATTCTTATTCTAGTGCATTTATTCTGATACGAATTCTTGAAGTATTCTTATACATTCTGATTAATATTATTCGTTTCATACTCGATATTCTTATTCTAGTGCATTTATTCTGATACGAATTCTTGAAGTATTCTTATACATTCTGATTGATATTATTTATTATTTGATTCTAGACTTATTCTTTTGTTCTATTTTGTATAAATATTTTTTGATAGTTGTGTATTTGCATTGTGTCGGCATTTGTTATTATTGGTATAGTTGTGTATTTTGTGTAGAATTTTAAAAATTTCATTCATAAATCATGGCTCCAAAACAGTCGAAAAATAGTGGTAAATTTGATTTAATTATAAAAGAATTAAGATTTTTTGAAAGTAGAATAAATAAATGCGATGATAATAAATCACGCATACGTGTTTTAAAAACCCAAGTGTTGCAATACGAAAATAGATTAACTGAAATATTCGGTGAATTGTCAACGCATGAAAGTGATGAATCTTTTGACATTTATATGAAATATAAAGATATGTTATTCAATTGGGTTGTTGACCTTGAACAAAAATCTGAGTTTGAGGAA